>JAHWFO010041017.1:0-37179 GCA_023313115.1 Rhysida immarginata
TTTGTACTTGGGCATAGTAGAACCTGTAAAGGTTTTATAATGAATCTAATATACTGAAAATATAAAACAATGCCCACGGCAAGATTCGAACCCGCGATCCGACGGATTCGAGAGTTGGAAAGCTTACTCTCCAGCGCTTTCGATCAATGGATCGGCACTTTTGAACCTGCATAAGGCAGAAACTATTGCATTATTCATAAGTACCATTATGTGCTCTATTTTTTCTTGCACTACTTCGATTTAATAACCAAATAACAAGCTATTCAAAAGCTGGAAGAAAAAAAAACAGATGATATCACCTTTGAAAACAGATTCGGTGCCTAAATATATATAAACAAATAAAGTTTTATTTCGCAATGGAAGTAGATTGGAACTTTGCAAGTTTGAACACAAAACGAACTTTCAAAGTAAAGATAACATGTCATGAGCACTCGAATTGACTCTATTTGTAAATAATTAATAAAGTAATGAGTTACAATAATTTAAGCTGCGTTGAAGAGACGGCCTTTCGCAGTCATACGACGCCAAATTGAGGTGGGGCTGATCTGAGATAACTGATGAAATTTTGAAAGTTGAACTAGCCAGAAGTAACAAAAGATGAATGGTGTTACCTCGTTTCCTCTCTGATTGCATACACTTCGGTTTGTCGTAACTGCGACGGATACTAACGTCGTATACAAAACAATTCCAAGATACAACGCACAATAAGCAATGGGAATCACAAGGAATAAATCCGATGAAAACAAGAATAGGATTATTACGCCGAAAATTCAATCAATAAAAAAAGTTCATAACTAAAAGAGAGGTCTCAATATGCAATGGCTCCAATATTTTCTCTCGGATTGGCTTCTGAGGAGAACGGAAATATTCCGAAAATCCTACATGGGAGGATACCATACATGTGAAACTCCGGAAATAAATACGTCCACGTTTGAAATGTCGAATCGTAAATTCCAGCATTGAATATTGTTAGCATTGCTTCTAAATGATATTTAGAGAATAATATAAAGGAAAGAGAATCGCTTGTCACGCCGTATTCCAGGTCAAACCAATGACATTCTAGAAATCTACAAACCTTCTCTTCCATACCAAATTTATTACTAAACACCCAGACAAATTATGATGTTTTCTAAATTTTATCATCCATTTCTGATCTTTTATATTTTATCATCCATTTTCTTGTCCTCCTTGTGTCTTCTCGCACGAACCTTCAGCATGCACTAGACCGGTTTGCAGCCATATGTGAAGAAGCTGGGATGAAGATCAGTGTGGCTAAAACTGAGGTTCTGGTCCTTTCAAGACAGCCTGCTCAGTGCGCTCTCCATGTTTAGGGGAGCCTCATTGAGACAGGTGGAGAAATTCAAATATTTCGGGATTGCATTCACGAGTGATGGACGGTAGGAGAAAGAATTGGATGCTCGGATCGGTGCAGCAAGCTGTGTCATACGCGAACTGTGGCGATCCGTGGTAACGAAACGCGAGCTGGGTAACAAAGCCAAGCTCTCTGTCTTCAAATCTATCTTTGTCCCCATTCTCACCTATGGTCATGAGGCTTGGGTAATGACCGAAAGAGTGCGATCGCGGGTACAAGCGGCCGAAATGAGATTTCTGAGAGGTGTGGCAGGTGTTACCCTGCTAGATAGAGTGCACAGCAGCACAATAAGGGAGTCTTTAGGTGTTGAGCCGCTACTTCTCCGCATTGAGAGATCTCAGTTGCGCTGGTATGGCCACGTGATACGGATGCCGCAAACTGGTCTCCTAGGCAGTTTTTATTTTCCAAGCCGGTGGGTTAGAGACCAAGGTTTCGGCCTAGAACCAGGTGGCTAGACTACATGGAGAATCTGGGTTCGAGTCGCTTGGGTATTGCCAGGGAGGACATGCACCTGATGGCGGAACATCGCGATCGCTGGAAATCCTCCATAGGGCTGCTGCCCCCGTGATCCTAACGGATAAGCGGATTTGAAAAGTAAGGAAGTAAGTAAGTAAGTATATTTTTTGAATTTACTCATTGATTGTACCTTATCCCATATAATTCTTGTATCATCAACTATTGTTTCCTAATCACCCATTTTTGTATATAAAAAAAATCATTGTAAACAACATTTTTATTGTAAGCAACATCTTTATTTCAAATTTTCTATTATTCTCAGCATCACAACCTGAAGAAGCCGGGTATAAAAGGCGAAATTGGTTGATAGCATGTTTTCCAATAAATATGTATCATAAAGCATCTATTCTTCATTAAATTTTTTTAGATTATGACCGTTTGATTATTTTGTAAGCGAAATTCAGGAGCCGGGAGGAGTGGGACTCCCTGAATGATACAACATAGAGGATGTACAGATTATTATTATTATTATTATTATTATTATTATTATTATTTCTTGTTGACTCTACTTCAAAAATTCTAGTCGTAAAATATACTTTCTATGATCAGAAACACAATTAAATTAAATCTAAAATCAGATTATTCTTAAAATATAACAAAACTCAGTGATTTTGTTGATATCTAATTCGATCATGCTTATTGTATTGAATTGATAAGCTTTTTCTGTCTGTTTTAAATTTTCATATATTTTCAAATGTTTGTGTTACTGGAGTTTTGTAGTCGAATTGATTACGTCTCGCATGTTTTGTTTTTGTGTGGGTTATTTTGCGTTTACCTCTGTAATGAATTACTTTGTGTCTTTATTTCTTCAGATTACTTCTTTATTACTTTATTACTTGTTTTGCTATTTTTGAGTGCGTTCTTTGTTAAAAGTTAATTCACAACTATTGTAAATCACATTTAAAACAAATAAAATTGAAAGTTATTATTAATTTTAAAATTTAAATAATATTTTGGAAAAGGAATCTAAAGTTGCTACTCGTGAAACAACCGTCTAAGCGATTCACCTGCTGTAAAATTCATATTCTTTAATTATTGATATTTTTTGCGATAGAAAATTAGATTTATTCTTCATTTTAGAATAATTGTTTAACTTCTATTCAGGGAAAGAGTATAAAAAACATTAAACCTGTTTCCAACTATGAGAACCTGTATACGTTTATTTTCTGGCTATATTATGTAAATGACTTTCTGATTCGCACTAATAGTGTTATGGGCAATAAATTTTTAGATCTAAACCTAAAAATAAACATCTAAACATTTCAAAATTAAAGTAATAAGATGAAGTACGTTGAATCTTTTGGATATTAAATTGTCTTTAAAAATATAATTTTGGAGTTGACCATCCGATATCGTTGTACATTTTGCATATATAAAAATTGGCGATCTTTACTACTATCAGAGAATTTGTACAAGTATATCAATTTCTAAATAACTCGTGGTTATTGTCTTTTCCTTGCTAAATTTTTTCTTACATTAGCGTGTTTTAAGTCTTTTTTATCTTGTGGTTCATTTCCTTTATTAATACGACAATCATAATTACTGATCCATTTCACAAGAACTAATTAAAATGATATGTGTAAATGACAAGTGTCCTTTAATAAGAATTCAAAGATGCTACCTGGAGCTGACGGCTGCATATTAAAAAAGTGCCTATCAATTCTAAAAAAGGGACACGATTTAATTAAAATTCTTACAATTCAACAGCACCTTGAGAGCGTGTGTGTATGACATTGTTGAATTGAGTTTGAAGTGAGTTTCAAGAAGAGTTTTGCATGAGACATCATAAAGAACGGACGCCGACTATTTGGGTTAAATGCCAGAAGCTTCTGACATGGAGAAGGTCAGAAAAGGATCAGGGGCACTAAACGGGTCGGCGCACCTTCTCTATTTGCACGAGCGGCTGGTGTTGACCTCTTGCGAACTGGACCCTCGTGGCGTCTCTTATTGCTTTCAGGAGGCATGTCAAGGCCTTTCCATAAATCCGAGATCAGTCCCTCTCCTGAGACGCTCTCCTTCCCATTGTCCTGCTCATCTGGCAACACGCGAAATATTTCATTAAAAAATCTTTTCGACTTCTCGACCGAGTGGTGCTCCTTCTCATAACAATTTGATATCTTTGTTTTCACTAATTAAGTATTGATGCTATAAAAATGAAAAAACAATATTCAATATGTCCAACAATCTTCTAATCGACTGGGGCAATTATTCATTTAGGTTAATTCTGGAAATTTGCATTTGTCGAACTATTATTTTAGTGCACTTTTTTCATCGTTATGGACTCTGATGATGGAAAGGAGAATTTTTACGTTTTAATTTAAACGGAACTTTTTTTTTTAAATTGTATGATTGATTTGAATTTAAGCTGCGCTTTAGCATTGTTTAACTTATTTTTTTATACACTTATTCAATTATAAATTTACGAAACATATCTGATGCTTATTGAATTTTACCTTATAAGAATAAAAACAGTGGTATTGTTTTTATTTGTAGTTTTTGCTATTAAAAGTTCTCTTTACCTTTATTTATGAAATACTGAATTAAAAATTAATTTTCTATATTCTTTTTGAAAGGTTTCTTTTCGGGAAAACTCAGTTTTTTTATGTAAAAATAGATATAATTTTATTTGTAATTAATTATTCTATTTTTTCTATTCTTTTAGTTTTTTTTACTGTTTTGCAGACAGTGATTGTTGAGTATATATTGTTTTAATAAATGTTAATTAAAAAATCTCCACGTGATTATCACTGTCTGCAGCTAGTTGTCCTTCGCGAATAATTTTCGTGATCACGAGGATGTCTGTCCCATTATTGTTGATGTTCTTTATGTGGTTACTGTTTTTTTTTTATTTCAGACAGACCACTTCCAGCTTCTGGCTTGACCAGTCGTCCCTCCTTCTGGTCCTCCACGTCCTTACTAACCTGCAGCATGACGTTCAACTTCCATTTATCATTTTCATTCCAATGCTCTGCAAATTACTCCTACCCTGCCATTCGATGTTTAGTTTCTTAGTGAATTTCTCACTTTCTCGCGGCAGCCATGATTCTTTACCGAGCAGCATTGTTTTGCGGGTTTACCCATAAGGTAATAATGAAATTTCTTTTAATGCTATTTCAACAATAACGCGCATAAGGGACGCCATGCTGCACATTTCAATTTTATTCCCCATTAATAATTAATTATTATTTCGCAGTCTTTCTTTAGACATTAAATGGGAATTTTGAATTTTTTTTCCTTATTCTTTATAAGGAATTGGTCTGTCTCGATTTTTTTTATATTTAATCTCAATTCGCTCAATGTTGCGATTAATATTTCTCGTTACAGTGTTTTGCTGTATTTAACGTACATTTAAGTGTTTCTTTATTTTATTCCGAGAAATATTTTCTTTTGTAATTGAGATCGCAATGCCTATTCCTCAATTAAATCATATTGTATAGAACATTCTTTTATACAGAATTTTTATATTTTATAAATAAATATCGCAATTTTTAAACTAAAATAAAAGTCTTTTAACGAGCCACGTTTACTCTTAAGTTTTGGGATTCTACTTTTTTTTAAAGTACCACCCATTAAATTCTATTTATTTTGCTTCCCCCTCTGAACAGTTTCTTTTCCATCTTTTTTAAAATTTTTTCATTGTTACAAAGTCTCATTGTTAGAATCTATTGAAAAGTCTCCTCATGACTGAAGAGCCGAAAAACATAAAAATAGATTTTCCTCTCCGCATCGCTTGTTTTATTTGAAAGGAACAAAGAGTAAATGGAGAAGAAAGGACAATAATAAAAATTTTATCGGGAATTTCTTCCTTCTTTCAATATCTCCAATCGCTCGAAAGTTTTTGAAAGGCCATGCTTTCCTTCATTCATAATTCATTCATTATAGTGAATTCATTGGCTGTCTTCTTCTTGTAAACAAAAAGAAAAGAGTTCTCATTTGAATAGTTAATGATAAAATTCGTAATGCTATAAACTTACTTCATTGATTATTCAATGAGTTTTCAATAGTGATTATTTTTCTGTTCTCGTGTATTTTTCTTGTTGATTAAAATTATAATTATTTTCAAGACGGATCCATGCAAAATTCCATGGGATAGCTACGCTAAATATTGTACTTCATAATAAAATCTAGATAAATAGATTCATAGCTCAGGACTTGCATCATGTGAAACTAGAACTTTAAACAAATGAAACTTGGTTGAACTAAGCTGCAATTGATAGCTTCAGATAGAAAGTTAATTCTTTAAGTGACTGGCAGTCACTATGTTGATGTACTAGAATAAGTACTCTCATGAGATCGTTTTAAAATCGTGATTCGATATTACGAATAGAGTGCACAAAGGTAAGCATAATTGTATAAATTTACTAGTGTTAAGCTCCCAATTTAACAACGCGAAAATAAAGATTTGTGAAGTAAAAATAACTTTCAGGGTTAAAAATATAGGTTTTTCAAAATGGTGAACTCATGGATTCAGTTTATTTCATCTTTATTTTTTGAAATATAAATTGTATATGTATAATCTAAAACTATTAGCGGAATACGAATCTTTAGAACTCCTCTCTCTATCGGTATGTGGATAACTTAAGTAATGCGCTTTTTTTTAAATACCCATCTATCAGCAGTTACAAGAATTTTCAAGCGGGTGCATTATTCATTTGTAACCCTTTATTCAATCTATATGCAATTTTTTTCCATACGACTAATTTCAGTAGTTATGTAAGTGAATACGATGGAGTTATCTAAGGAGTACATTTGCCATGTTTTATTGTTTCTCTTTTTAAAAAATAAAAATGCAAGTGAAATAGCTAGACAGATTCAAAGATACATAGTATAATAAATGATCGAAGTATCATCGGTGGTTTTTAAAGTTTAGAACTAGCAATTTTGATCTAAAGGATGAATTTGCAGGCCACAAGATTTGGATGATGAGTTCCTTAAAACTCTCGCCGAAAGGAATCCTACTACCAACATTGAGAGAACTCAGCAGAGAATTTAATGGTGAGAAAGGCATTGGAGGAGAAACATCCTGCTCTTATCAGTCGTAGAAGTGTGTGGTTCCACCAAGAAATGTTCAGCTAGGATCACCTGTTCGCAGCTTGAAGAGTTTGGCTAGGAAAGAATGATTCGCCCCCCCCCCCCCCACACCTGGCACTTTCCGACTTTCATTTGAGCCGGAGTCTTCAAAATCATCAATGTGTGCAACAATCGTGAAGTGCAAAAGTATTGAGAATGCGTGTCTTCAAATCCACTTGGCCTCGGTACACCTGGTTCTGTAGGAAACCCCACAGGAAGAAGTCCTCTAGTGTGAGGTGAGGTGATTGAGCGGCCACCGAATCAGACCTTGCTTCCGTCGAACTTAGGTATCAAACTTACTCTCTATAAACTAGGCAACGCACTGAGCTTCTTCCTGTGGAGTCCACATTTTTCGGGAATGGAGGAGGTGGAGAGGGAAATAGTCTTCAATTTAAAGTCGAAACAGTTTTTCAAAGATGGCATTCCAAAATTGCCTGAAAGTTGGAGACAAGTCCCAAATAATGAGGGAAATTATATTGATGATTTATTTGCAACAAATGCACAATATTTTGTAATTTTAACGTGTTGTGTCCAAATCGTGCAATACTAATATTATGACCTCATATTAACAAGCTTTTCAAACGAAATTCACGACTGGAATTGGTCAGGTTTGAAGTAACTTAACGGTTAAACGATTTATTTGATTAGCCTTGCTTGTTTAGATGTGATTGTCAGTAGTAATAAATTCCCAACTTCATTTTTAATACTGTTATGTACTTATATTTTCACAATGTGAGTCTGTTCAAAGCAATAAATTCGGCTGCTTTCGAGTTGTATTTTTGCAATAAATTGTTATAGCGTTTTTTTCTCTCTGGAAAGAGGATGGGGCCACCTTGGCACTGCAGGAGGCATCGGAAGTGAGGTAAGTTGAGAGCATCCCATTATGTTCTAAAATCAGTTTATTTATTTATTTATTTATTTATTTAGGTACTCTCAGTTTTCAAATCTTTATCCCCATTCTTACTTATCGTCATGAGTCTTCGGTAACGACCGAAAGAGTGCGATCGTGGGTACAACCAGCCGAAATGAGATTTCTTAGAGATGTGTCCTACTATATAGAGTGCGCAGCAGCACATAAGGGAGTCTTTAAGTGTTGAGCCGCTACTTCTCTGCATTGAGAGATCTCGGTTGCACTGGCATGGCCACGTAATACGGATGCCGCAAACTGGTCTTCCTAGGCAGTTATTTTCCAAGCCGATGGGTAAGAGACCAAGGGGTCGGCCTAGAACCAGGTGCCTAGACCACATGGAGAATCTGCGTTCGACTCGCTTGGGTATTACCGTGGAGGACATGCGGAAGATCGAAATCGCTGGAGTTCCTCCATGGGGCTGCTGCCCCCGCCATCCTAACGGATAAGCGGGTTTGAAAAGTAAGTAAGCTAGTAAACATTTTTTAAAGAAATTTCGATAATCTTTTGAGATAATAAACGTATAAATATCAAGAGTGGAAAAAATGACTTATTGAAGTTAAAGAAACTGAAACTTGAGCTCCACAAGGTTTACTTTAACAACCTGGAATTAAAGGTTTAGGATAATATCGTGTGTTTCAAAAGTTCCCGAACTGCCCCTTCTCTATGTAGGGAAAGCCTAACCTATGACAGCTGGAATAATGTTCGGCCAACCACTAAAATAAACCATGTGCTGAAATAAATTACATAAAATCAGTTTTACATAGTGGCAAAGTTTCTCAAAGTGTTTATTTTATTTTTACATTCCCAAAGGAAACGGTACATATAGGTTACACCATTTGCTCAAAGTGTTTACCGTTCACCTCTTGGTAATACGCTAGTCGGTGCTCAAACGCACTGCAGGCACTGATTAGGATTGCCTGAGGAATATTTGCCATTACCTGCCTAATTCTTTCCTTCAGTTCGTTTCATCAGAGTCGAAAGAATACTTGTTGAAGGTTTCGGGCGGTCAGGATATCGGGCATGGAATTAGTCGGTGGCATTGTGCAACGTCAAATCCCCTCTCGCGCAAAGGAGAACCATCTCTGCTCGTTTTTGCATACTGTATTTCATTTGTTTGTTTTCACGCAATAAACGCTTTTTAAACTGTTACTGTACCAGTATAAGCTTAATACCATGTAATAATAATACTTCTATTTTTTACTTTAACCTTTTATTTCACTCCCATATTCGCGTATTTGCATTTATGTAAAATAAATAGCGAGATTCGTAACAACTGGGAACATCCACTAATTGAAAAAAGAGGTTGAGAGACAGTGACTCCTGTCTACCAGCCCTTCAGCATACCTGCACAACAGTACGTTATGCAGGGAAAGTCATCTCCTGCGTTCGGGAACTTTTGAAACGCACGGTATTTTGGTTGTTAAATTAAATTGGAAAAATTGTGTGAATATATCTTTCCTCTAAAAATTTAGATTTCTTTCCTCTAAATATTGTGTTCAGCACTACTAATCACTTTCAGTACTATTTGTAGCATACAGTGTACCAACCTACCCCATGAGAAATATCTCAACTTGCCTTACTTGATGCCATTACGGTTTTCTGCTTCTGTATACAAACACGCGACCAAAACGAAACCAGCCAAATTTACTCACGTTTTTACCCCCCTGTCAGGTTATTACTCTGAAGAAATTCTCCACATTCATTTACAAGTCCTATTGAGACTGGAACTAGTACGTGAAAATTTACTTCACACTGGTTAAACACAACAACAAGTTGTCCCGTATATTGTAGTGTAATTAAAAAACGGGCTCACAGATACTTTAAGAACGAAGAAGAAGCGTTACATTATGAAGATTTAAAAAATTTATGCATGCGCATTGTTACGTAAACAACGATGTATCAAAATGCTACCGTATATACTCGGTCTCCCCTATATGGGGTGTATCAAAAATACGTTTACAAATTTTGATGGCGGGTTGTCATATCAAACCAAGAGAAACCTATGTTCCAAAATCCTTAGAATGAAAATGAAAATTTACCTTATCTCTCAACCTCAAAAACTCATAAAAAATGTTTAAAATCATCCACGTGCTTCTACACACGCACACACTCTTTAGATCATTGACTGTCGCTCCCGATCAAATACTCCCAGATGGAGATACATAATAATGAGAATGGTTATCAGACTTTTATTTTTTGGTGATTATGATATATTTTTATTTTTAAAAATTAGTCCCTTTTCTTTTTTGTTTGTATTTATCCGAGGTTTGTTACCTTGATTTCGTTATGATAAGTTGATATATAAATGGCTTGGAAGTCTTTATTGCCTCTTTCTTTGAATTATTTGTGTTTTATTTTTTGTTTTATTTGGTTTTATGAGATTTTTAGAGGAATTAACCTCTTTTAAGTGCTTTCAAAACACAATTTAAATACTATTGACGCGGCCATACATAAAAATCCTATCTACCTGCTCACAAAATGACTATCTGCCATGATTAAACGGAACACCTTTCAGTTAACTCCTACTGCACAAGTGAAACGTTGAAAACAGACTAACCACAAAGGTAAACAAGTCTCCATGCCAACACAACGCCATCTGGTTGGTTAGAGTTCTCACACTGTAAGGTGAAATGGCGGAATTCACTTTATCGCGCTCAGTAGGTGGGGATAGATAGGGAATTTTTTTTAAAATGCTCTAATTTTCTTAAATCTTGGCACTTCAACAATAGGCTGAACGAGCAATTGCGAGCAGGCTTGAGTGAAAAAGCAGCTCACAGATCGCACATGAGGGTATAAAGTATACTATCTCTGTAACGTCCATACGTATTGAGCGCGATAAAGCGAGCGCTTCCATTTCACCTTGCAGTGTGAGAACTCTACAAACTTCCGTTGACGGATTGTGCCTCAAACCACGTTGAACGTAACCTTTGATACAAACTTTGATAATGTATAAATATAAAGAAAGAATTAAAGAAAAAAAGACTCATTATATTGAATATTATCGATAATATCGAGTGAAAATAAGAAGTATAAGGGTTGCTGTAGTTTAGACAAATTTCGATCATCCAAGTGACTGCATTTGCCAAATAGCACCAGCTCTACCTAACAGTAACATTATAGTTTTTCCTGCTTATGTTAATGGCATGAGCTTAGCTAGTTATGAGGCAGAAAAGCATTAATATGCCCAAATGTATTGTTAAAAATAAACTTATATATGATATTTTCCTCTTTGTGTACAAGGGAAGACAGAGTTAAAAAGGTGAATTTTTTTTCTCATTGCATGACGCTCTAATATAA
Organism: Rhysida immarginata; assembly: GCA_023313115.1. Taxonomy (NCBI): domain Eukaryota; kingdom Metazoa; phylum Arthropoda; class Chilopoda; order Scolopendromorpha; family Scolopendridae; genus Rhysida; species Rhysida immarginata. Next base: position 11,166 of record JAHWFO010041017.1, read on the forward strand.
TTCTTCTAATTTTAAGAAATGTCTAAACATCTCTTGATAAACATGGACAGTGAAGATAGCAAAACATCTCGAAATGCATTGCATTGGAAGTTATTGTTCACATGATTCTGGTCATCGCTTTTAACATGTTCATAAAATGACAGCAGGGTAGCCTGATGAACGACGATAAATTTTTTATGCAAATCTTTTATTGCTTTAGCTCTAGAGGGAAGCAAAACATCCATGTCCACGACGAAATTCATACCAATACCCCACGGACTCGAGAACTATAAAATCCATACCCCACGGCTCATGAGAAACTACTTCCATTGCCTGAGAAAGCCCGCTTTATTTCGAAAAGTTGAATATGCATTTAACGAAGTTATGATATATATAATAACGAAATTATTATTCTAAAATATCCTAGAATTATAATTGTAATTAGTTGTTGGTTCTTTAGGTTTAGGGACACGTCAGCATTCACGTCATTTTGCGCCCTTTCACATAACTAATATCTTTTACGCATTTCAGAGACAAACACAAACACCGTTTCGCTTGACGGGATTCGAACCTGCAATCCGACAGATTCGAGAAGTGTGACGACCTCTTCACTCTCCAGCGCTCTCAGCCACTGGATTGGCATAATTGTAATTAGAGGTGTCATAATTAGTGGTGGATATACAGGGTGTCCAAAAAGTCTGGTAACATGGCAGATATCTCAAAGCTGCCAGATAAGAGAGATCTGATGAGTGTGGTTAATAGGTAATGAGGGGGGGGGGGTGATTCATTGCCGCACTCAAATTTGACTTCGATCCCCAAATTTAAGGTCATTCATTTGCTAACTCGAAAACTATTAAAGATAGAGAAAAATTTCCAATTGCTACCCTGTAGAGCAACAGAGTCTAAAAACAATTTTTAATCACACCCTTCCCCTTGAAAGATTTTGAGAAAATGGGCGAGAAAGATGCACTCAAGGTCAGGTTTGGCTGGGCAGGTTGGCTGAGGCTTCTAACATATTTGCATTGCAGTGAAACACACCGTTGGATATTTTCTTTCCTCGAGTGACTCTTTCTCGCCCATTTTCTCAAAATCTTTCAACGGAAAGGATGTGAATAAAATTTGTTTTCAGACTAATGTGGTGTTGCTCTACAGGGTAGCAATTGGAAATTTTTTTCTATCTTTAATAGTTTTCGAGTTAGCAAATTGATGACCTTAAATTTGGGGGACAAAGTCAAATTTGAGTGCGGCAATGAATTTCCCACCCCCATATAACCTATAAACCACACTCATCAGATCTCGCCTACCTGGCAGCTTTGAGATATCTGCCATGTTATCAGACTTTTTGGACACCCTGTATAATACACATTATAACATTTTTTTAAAGCAAAGGTTATTATTAATTGCGATATTTTGGAAATAAATAAATTTAATAATGCTAAATGGTATATGTCTTCAGCCTTCTCATTAATAGGAATTGTTAAATTCTAACTTGAAATGCAATATATTTAATTGGTAAATAAAATAAACAGTTTAATATAAGTAAGTAGTATGTTTGTTAATGATATTTTAAGCAGAAAACTTTTAATACTGCTTAAGGCTAACAAAATCAGAATCAGGTATATAACATATATTGTCGGCTTTAAGGTATTCAATTTGAATGTTTGAATTTACAGAAAAAAAATTCTTTGTTCACCTGACAGAATGAACTAAGCTTAGTCAAATGAATGTTAACTACATTGATTGCTTTTATCAGCATTTATCAACTCAGTAGGGGCTTCAGTAGAAGAAATCATAGACCTTTTCGAGTGGCTGCTAATTCGAATGCATCATTGGTAACATCATTATTAACATTTGCATTTCAATGCAAAACTATCAATTTCGATACTTCAGTGTCCTCTAAAGTGCGTAATCGTTCTTTAACACAGTTATTTGGTGACCGGGGGGAGAACATAATGACCCGTGAAAATAGGCTGCGAAAGGTTCAGACGAATTGCTAACCGCGAAACTCCAACGCAAATGGTTATCATTAAGGAAAATTATGGCAGATCAAGAGAGAAACTGCTGGCAAAAATCTATAAAATTCTCCATCGAAAAATCGCTTTCATATGAACTATTCTAAATCGAAGGTTAATAGTATAATTATATCTCTAGAATTGATTTTTCAATTATGAATTTACATAAGTTATTTTTTACAAGATTTCTTTCTTATAAGAAATACAATTTCACTTGTATTTTGAATAAAATTGGAAATTTTTTAAATATTAATATTTACATTCCAAAGAACCTTAACACATTAACAAGGAAAAACACATATAAATGAATTAAAAAATGATACGAGAAGTAAAATCGGTGGACAATTTTATTGTATAAAGATTATAAAAATAGCTCTGAAACAAAGATAACAGAAAATAAAACAAACAACCCAAAATCGGTATCTTATATCCCCCTCCCTGTTTCCTTTGTTTGTTCATAGTTTCTAGGATATTACTCAAAGAAAAACAAAGGAAATGAAAACAGAGTTAGAAATTGATCTGTAAAAACAGAAGAATGGGAAATCATTAGGTTTTCTTTTCTTTTATTTATTTCCACAGCATTTAATAACTGCAGAAATAGAGGTTAGATAGCAAAATAAATTTTCTTGAAAGAGTAAGTGATGAAACCCTCCACATTCATTATTATATGTCTCAAATTCTGTATGTGAACTGGATCATTATATCATAGATAAATAGAGAATATATGACACTTAATATCTTTTAAAAGGATATTTTTCTCGAATATTTTTATATTCATTTTAATTTTAGACATGCGAATGCTTTTTTGAAAATGCTATTCGACATATACGACTTAATTGATGATAAAAAATGTAATCGTTAAGTGGTATAAACGTTTTAGTAAAATATAATTATCAAATTCATTTTTGCCTGTCTATTAATTATTGAGAAGAAATTATTGTTTTAATTCCTTTATAGTGCAAATTTGTACCTACTAATTGCTGGAATTTACGAAGTTTTGAAATAAATCATTTTACAGGATTTGTTAATTCTTAATATTTTTAAGAAACCTCAGCGTATATCTAAACACATTTTCTTTGTCTGTTTAAATGGTGTTTATGATGTATACGATAATTTTAACGTGAATCTTAATTAGAAAGGGTCTACTGTAAGGGTGATCTCATCATTTAAAATCAATAGACCTGTCTGAACCTGAAAACGTTTAACGTTTCTGTTTGCAAGCAACTTATTGAGTTACTCCACCATGAGTGGACAGAATTCGCACAACCTTAATATCGACTTTTCCATTGACACATATAACTCTGATATAATTGGATTAACTGGAGTGGAAAGACAGGACTGCACAATAATACCGACTTTATAAATATAATAAGATTGGCAATTTCGGTTAATAAACTACCTGGTATTTCAGTGAATTAGTACCAATTAAAATGAATCTTATAAGAACAATAGTTTATAGCAAAATCGAAAAACGTTACGAAAATTTATACGGCGCACATTTAAGTTACATTACCGCGGCTCTTCGAGGATCCAGTGATAACTATGAGCTCTTAATTTCACGTTACCGACTTGCGAACTTTGAAAAAAGAACCCCATCAATTAGCGCGCAATTATTGACAATGCTTTTTATCAGTTCTTCAATTGAAAGTGGAGCGGTTGCAAACACCTTTTCCTTCAAAATCCCCCACACGAAGAAATCGCATGGATTTAGATCTGGACTTGTTGGTGGCTATGAATATCCACTCTGAAAGAGTTCCGGAAATTGATTCGAAGGTACACGATGTAGAAATTTGGAATGCAAGAAGATCAGCATTGGCGGAGATGTGTGGGGTCGTGTTCCGTCTTGCATAAACTACTGCCTACTTAAGTAAGTCTTCGTTGGCGGAGATCAGGTGAAAAAAATTCTTCAATAACTCCGTGTAATTATCGCCGCTTACATATTATTCAAGAAAGAATAATACGGCCCGATTTGCGCTTCCTTGAAATGGCGCATCAAACCTGTGGTGGTATTAAGTTTTACATCTTATTCTTGTTACTTAAAACCTGGTCTAAAGGCCTCGATGTGGTGACTCCAGGTTGTTCCACCATTAAAGTTTAAAGTTTAATTATAATTTTATTTAAATAGCCATGAGTGAACCGCAATAACCCAGTAATTTAAAAAAAATGATTTTTATTTTTTTTAAGAAAGGACTAGGATCTTTGCTATCAAGAATTAGCTTCTTTGCTACTACAAGAAGCATAAAAGAAAATTTATTTTTTTATTTTTGAACAAAGAGATCTAAATACGAGGGGCGATTGATAAATAAGGTCTCCATGGCTGTAACGCTCCTCTATGTAATGCACTATTCACTTTTCGACATAGTCCTCATCCCTTTCCACGCATTGCGCCAACGCGTGACTAGTTGGGTGAACCCATCGGAGAGGAATTCCGTAGTTGTTGTCGACACCAGGATTGAATGGCAGCTTTGGACCCTCTTCTGGAGTACGATAACGTCCGTCTGCACACGAGTCACCACACACCAGAGGCGTTGCAGCGCCTACAGTTCAAAGATGAAAAATTGCAGTTCAAAAATGAAAGACTTTGCACATTGCGACTTTCACCACTTCCCAAAGAAGAAAGAGCCCCCTTAAGAGACACGAGTTGGTTCTGACGGCGAGGTAAACGCTGCCACAAATTAAATTCGTACTTTCACAAATTAAAAAGATAAGTATTAAAGTCCAATAGTCGTGATGAACCTGTCCATTAATGTCCAAGTCCGGGAAAATAACACACAATTTAATACCAAAACGAAAACATCAGTAATATTGCTTACAAATGGATGTCATTGACCCTCTGAAGTAATAAAAAAATAAACCTCTCACACAGTCAATAATTATAAATCCAGAATAGACCTTAAAGACTCTAAATGTAAAGAAACTTGGGCACTAGAATTTAGAAATAAATAATGACAATTAATATAACGCACAAACTATCTAACTAAACATTTATAGCAAGCACAAAAACACTTTAACAGCTACGAGCGCAGTAGCACAGCTGTCGTCGTTTAGTTAACAATTTCTTCCTTTCTTTTAAAACTTAGCACTATCGGCGCACATTAAAAGAGAAGGATAGCTGCGTTATAATTTGCACACAAATAAATACTATAATTTATAGAATTGAATCCTAACTGGTGGTTTAAATAAGCCTAGAGGCTGAACGGCCATAGACCTTTCACGATAGCACCATAATGTAACTCTCGGCGTGAGAGTTCCGCGAACGCCACACGAATTAGGTTGGCATTAACGCCCACAAGATAAGTAGCACTTACTAACGTGAAACAGCGGTCCACTATCGTCCTCGGGAGAGCATTGGCGGGGCTTTCAATCCAGGACTGAGACGACGAATCGTTCCTCTGGCCTTCCTCGTGCCCGAGCTCGGAAACCTCCGCCTGCTTGGCTTCGCTGCCTGACGTGGCTTTCTTTAACGGCGTAAATCGCCGTCTTGAAGCCGTCTCCATCGCGGCGAGTCGAGGTTCTCCTACGCCGTCCAGTTTACTAATATTAAAGCAATATCTCCCGCTGTTGGCCGTCCTCTCTTGGAGCTCGCATTTTAGGCCGCCTTTCTTGTTGAATTCCCTCGAGCGCTTTCTCTCTCTCTCCACTTCCTGTCGTACGCTGCGCTCGAATCTCTTCTCGCTTGCTGATTGGCCCGAGCGTGTTGATGTCGCTGATGATGCTGATGTCATCGCCTCGCTTTCCTCCCAGAGTGATAGAATATCCGAGAGTGAAAGCGAGTGCCTGCGTCATCGGAATTCGCGATGGAATTCGAATTCCGTGACAACACTCTCACTAATTGGGTCATTTGGAAGTTATCCGCTACAGTGTCCTAATAGTTGTCGTAGGATATTGTGATTAATGTGGCATTCACGTTCATCTTCATTTAAAAGCCATTGGAGAGCATAAATTCGTTGCCCAATCATGTCTCAATTGGAGAGAGATCTGGAGATTGTATTGGTAAAATCAACAATGAGGAGTTTTACTCTCAACAACTCGATTGTGTTCATCAGAAATTGTTATTCTCGAAGAATTCGAGACCTCAATTATATTAAGATGAAAAAAAGAAAGGGAAATTTCCGCGACCTGGATATAAACTAGAGACCACGTGAATCTAGGTCGTCGCCTCTACCAACTGGGCCTCCAATGTCCTAAAGATACAAAATAGTCAAAGTGGAAGCCTAATGATAGGCAGAACGCGGTTCGCAGATCAAGAATTCCTCCTTTCTAAGCCCTAAGCCACGGTCTAATTTTTGGTAATTAAATTAAGATAAAAAAAGAAAGGAAAAACTTTGAGACCTGGTGAAGAATCAAATTCCGCATGGGCCGAAGTGATTATCAAATTTTTCAAATATTTAGATACTCCACTGAAAAACAACTCTTTCCAAATTGGGAAGCTGTATTTTAAAGATTTATAGACTGTAAATCAAAAATATTTAAACTGCTTAAATATGCTTCGTAATAAGACGGGAGAAATTTAATGCTTCAGGGGTTCTATACATTGTTAATTTTCTGCCATTTGAAATGATTCATTTCGCAATCTTAAGTTGCGGCTCTTACGCGCATGGATTTCATGTGAGACAAGCTGATATTTTTAATAAATTTCACCACCAGTAAAGTTAATTTATATAACTGACAGGTTTGTTAAAATGCTTTAAAAAGGAAGTGGCTTAATTTTTATGGTTTATTTTTATTAATTATTATTATTAAATATTGCATTAGTGACTTTAACTCTACTGAAAATTCTCCGCAATATATGTTAACCTACCATGTTAGAATCATTACTTTTACTCAAAAAATTTGCAATGATACCGTTGCACAAATCGGTTTTAAGAACGCTTGCTATCCAGAATCACTGGACATTTCGTTTTATTTTATTAGCTCTTATAGCATCACATGAAATTTGATCAGTTTCCTTTAATTGCACATCATATACTTTATTAATGTTATTTTTATTTTATTAAAAAAAAAGACCAACTAAAATTTATTTTCACCAATTCTTAGTGAAATTTTTCGATGATGCATTGGTAGCAATGCAATGTAAGCAAACATAATTTATTCACGGGTTGCTTATCTGAAATTAATGATGAAATCTAATAATCTGTTTTGTTGAGCACAGATGAGCTACAATTGCTCAGTAGATAGCCACGAGATCTGTTTTCAACTATCGATATCTGCATTTTGATGAAAATTTAATTCTCCTCTCAATCTCTTTGTTTGGCGATATCGAGAACACTGAAATTGACTGAAAGAAAAGAGAAGATTTAGAGAGCTTTAATGAGCCCTCTTTGTCATATGGCCTTCAAGAGATCAGAATAGATTAAATATAATTGGAACTCTAAAACGAATTGAATTGCTCATAGTTTACTTGGAACAGGATTCAGTTTTGCAAAGATAGATGAGGGGTTGTTTGAATTTCTGGCGTTTATCGAAACGAACAAGTTTTAAATAGATAACCCCTCTCATTTTTAGATAAGAGCTATAAATAAACAAATTGGACAAAACCAATCGTTTATTAAGTGTTTTGACTTTCCTCGAGAGGTATTGTGTTGAAGGGGATAAATTTTTAAGCCAAATTATCACTGTTGAGGAAACATGGAATATTCACGTTACACCGGAATCAAAAACACCAAGCCCATGGAATGGAGGCATTCAACATCATCCAAGAAAGTGAAGTTCAAGCAAACAATTTCAGCCGGAAAAAACATGTGCACTGTGTTTTGGGATAGGCAGGGTGTTTTGCATGTGGATACTTTATGCAAATCAGTTCAAATGATGGATTTCAAAAGCTGGTCGTTCGATACGAAAAGTAAGCTGGTGGATTTTGCCTAGGGGTAACACTGGAGTGGTTAGCAAATCAGGCGGCCGATATCTATGAGGATAGAGTTCAGAAGCTGGCCTTAATATGGATAAAAATTATGTTGAAAAGTAGATTAAGATCCAAGCTTTCATATAAAAATTAACATCTTAAAAAATTGTTCTTGTTTTTAAGTAGTAAACACGCTTTGTACAAACTATTTAAAAGATCCAAAGAATATAACTTTCAAGAATGATTTGGACTACATTCAATAGGAGACAGAATAATAGATTTACAATAAATTTATAGATTAAATTCTTTTTTAACATGTCTACGCGGATCCTTTTGCTTTTCTCACTAGGGAACATTACGGAGTGATAATAAAATTCCGAACCGAAACTAATATAGGTAACATCTGTATCCAATAATATATCGATTATAAAAAAATTACATGCCAAGGTTCATATTCAAAGAGTTTATAGACACATTAAATATTTATACAGGGTGTAGAGGAAATTTCCGAAACAGACGAATAACTTTAGAAAAAAAGTTGCTAGAGCCATAAAACAGGTTTATCTATTGGACAGGGGCCAAGCCCGATTGAATAAAAATATTCCCAGGACCCCTAGGTAAGCGCTGAGAAGTTACGAAAACTAACTTTTGAACCATGATAGATACGGAAATAGTTCTAATTACAACGTTGTAAAACATCACCGATTTAGTAGAAATCCACTCTGCATAAAGAAAGTAAAAAGCATAAAAACGTAAAATGGTGGAGAAAAGATCATGTATAGAACCTTCTGGACACAGTACTTTGGAATATTCACGTGTGAATTAACAAAGGCACGAAAAAGCTTCTATTTAATACTTGCTAAAGTGGTAAATTGAATAAAAATTAAACAAAACAATCACTAAATGCTACTCTGATTATTCCCTCCCACTCATACATCGATTTTCTATAATTTCTGATAACAAAATTTATTATTTAAAACTTTTGCAATAATGGTGAAAAGAGTAGAAATGGTCAAAACGTAAGTATCGAGATTGCCGCTTTTAGAACATGCAGATTGGAAATGCGGTCTTGAATCTTGAAGAAGAAAATGATTGTGTATAAATGAATGGAATTTACATATTTTATTCCTGTGATGCAAATTGTCGTTGCTTCACCTGCACATACTCTGAGCTATCGAGATTGTTCTAGAGGGGATTGTGAGTATTTGACTGATTTTTCCATCTGGCCTAACAGATGCAATAATTTTTTCGTCATTTTGGCTTGAATAAGAATCAAGGAGGAGGACTGTTTTATTTCCCACTTGCGGAAAATATGCACTTACGTATCAATTTTTGATAATATTCTTGGTCACTATTCCTGAACCATAAACATTTTCTCTTGGAATCTTGGACATAATTTTATCATAAGCGAAAGCGAATCTTTATCAGCAATGAGCATTCTTGTTTGGAGCATTCTGAAATGCTGAAATTTAGTGATTGTTTTGTTTAATTTTATTCAATCTTTTAATTGAAGTTCGTTAAACTGAGATTCAACTGTATATTGTTTTTCATGATTTTTCTTGAATTTTCGCTAATGCAGCTTATATAAAGGTTCGACTTATAGGACGATAACTACGTTACATTCATCAGCCAGTGTTCATGAGCACAGGTTGGGATGGTGATACATAAGAAATGTTATTGTCGCAACTATTATATAGGAGGAGACTTCATAAGTTTGTTGTTCTACACGTGAATATTCTAGCGTACGGTATCCAGAAGATATTTCATACATGGACTTTTCTCTCTTGTTCTACGAGTTTTATTTTTTGTTTTCTTTATGCAAAGAGTGTATTTATATTAAATCGATTACACTCTACATCTTAGTACTAGGTAACCACAAAAGTTCTTTCCGTTTTTATGCTCTCATAATAGGAAGAGATAGAGATATGCAAATGAGTGCACAGTATGGTCCAAAATCTGTCGGGGGGGGGGGAGCAAGAAGGTTAGCCTGTATAAAAACAGGGCTGTTGGGCATTCACATCAATCACATCTCGTGCAGAAAAAGACAAATGGAGCTATCGAAGGAGATGGTTAGGTGTTGTTTGCTTTATGACTTCCAAGTGGGCTTGCCAGCAGCAGCACTAAGTCGCCGAATGCGTCTTGCGTTTGGGGATGATGCTGTGAATGAACGCACCGCAAGGCATTGGTTATAGAAATTCAGGCGGGAGAATTTGCCATTTCTGATGAACCCCGTAATTTGTATCTGGTGGACTAGACACCAAACGGTTCACTACGAGCTGTTATCAATTGGTCAAATCATCTCTGGGGGCCTGTACTCCCAGCAGTTGGAACGTATGCAACAGGCATTGCAGCAGAAAGAGCCAGCATTAGTGAATCGCAAAGGGGTACTCTTCCTTCACAATAATGCCTGGCCACATGTGCCGCGGGTGGCCAGAGAAACCATAGAGCGGCTTGGCTGGGAAACTTTGTGTCATCCACCTTACTCACCAGATCTTGCTCCAACGGATCATCATATTTTCCATTCTATGGACAGCCATCTTCGTGGAAATTCCTACATCAATGATACCGACCTGCGAAAGGCACTCATGGACTTCTTTGAGTCCAAGACCGGCAAGTTTTACATCAGTTGGTTTTCCGGAATTAAAAACGGCAAGAACTTTTGTGGTTACTAGTAATGGGAACATTTTCTTTATCTATCATAGCTCAAAAGGTAGTTTTCGTAATTTCTCAGTGCTGACACAAGGGGCGCTGAGAGTTCTTTTATTCAATTGGGCATGGCCACTTTCTTATAGATAGACCTGAGTATTATGGCTCTAGCAGTTTTTGTTCTAAAGTTATTTGACTATTTCGGGATTTTTCTCTACACCAAATAAAAGGGTATTTAATAAGCCTATAAAACCTTTGAATATGAACCTTGGTACGTATTTTTTTATAATTGATATATTATTGGATATAGCTGTTACCTTTATTACAGTAGTTTCGGATCGGAATTTTATTATCACTCCGTGATGTTCCCTAGTTAGTTTGTTTACCTTTTCCCGCTCTTTTTTGTTTTTTTTTGAAAGTCGTCCAGATAATATTTCACATCCATCTTGCGAATCATATATTTCAATACCTTCTCTGGTTTCTGTTGATGGTGCTGAATTTTTAGGTTATGATCAGCGCCCCTAGACACTAACTTAGTAGGGGTTTCTACGCATTCAATTTTGATAGTTTCAGCTTTGCCTATTTGAACTGTGATCTTTTCCACTGAAACATGCTTCTCGATCTCGATTATAATTATCTTAGAAGGTACACCGTGAGTGCATATACGAAAATCGGCACGACACAATGCATATACCGCAGTTTGAACAATTTTTCTCTTATACCCGTGTAAACAGTTTGAACAACTTTTCGCTATATTTGACTGAATCGCTGCAACAATCCAGTGTGCGAGTTCAGGCAGATAGGTTGGTAGTGAAGGCATGTAAATATGGTCTTTGACAAGTCTCCAGAAGAACAATCCACACGGGAAAATTCGGGAAATTTGTCTAAGACCAATCGACCGCAGCGCCCGATCCTTCGTTGCGTCCTACGTGTTGAGCGTTACACAAAGTTTTTGGGTATGCTTGAAATCTGTCAAATTTTTCCTTTCCTGATTTTAATCCTAGGAGCATTAAAAACCTGTCCAAACTGCGATATTCGTTGTGCACTTTCTTACATAATAATCCTGCCTCAATAAATGTCAGGGCGAACTTCTTCGGCGGTGAGGCATGAGTAGACATTAGAAAGACTTAACCTAATTTCTGAGTTCACTGAATTAAACAACTTCTTTGTGTTCTACATTAGTGCCTCATAATGAAAGATTCATAGGACGTTGCTCTTATCCACATTTTCTTAAGTGTCACGTGGATCGCGTCAACGTAAGCGATCATCAAGGCAAGTGAAAGCGGATGACGAGGAAATCCTTCAAGACGGCCTGCAAGGGAATCTCGTCAAGGCGGTGGAGCGAGTCCTGGAATGGTTAAAGCGTGAGGAAACGCCGAGAGCAAGCGGGAGTAACGTCGTCAAGCAGCCTGCTACCTCTGAGGACGAGAAACTGATCCTTCAACGCCTTTTCTACAGATACGGTAGGCCGATATCTTTATATTCCGTTAACGTTTGGATGCAAGAACGACTAGGACATAACGTCACGGTATTTCATGCCAAAATACCTATCTCTCAGACAGACAGTTTTCATATGCTATTCCGCTACGATGCGGACGGACTCAATGAAAGGGACGAGGCATTAGGAGTGTTCCCGTCTTCCCTTTGCGGATATTGCGTGGGAGGAACAGGAGGAATCATTCCAAAGTGCCCGTTACCGCTACCCTATAAATAATTTAGAGCTAGGACTTAGCGGAATTCATTTCTTTCGGATGACGTTTTTTTCTTCCGTCAACGGGGGTGTCCTACTTCATTAATCCACATGCACGTCCTTCCTGATTAAAGACTATTGTTGAAGCGTAAATCGGAGAAGATTACGTACGAGTTACGTCTTTTGCCTGTTCTATGCTATTCTCTATTTGCGACTCATATATTCTTCTACTACTTCAGCAGTTCGAAGATGTCACGGAGCGGATGAATACGATCGCTCCATCTGTGTCGAAAGTGTGCTGCGAGCATCCGAGAATGTTTCGAAGTTAATCTAAGACTACCAGTCGTCAATGGTTGTTCATTTCTGGTGTGACTTATCACAGTGTATTTGTTTGATGCCTATTTCTACTTGATAATGTATATAGTGAAATATACATGTTATTGTTGCGATTAACATGGCAAGATACTGATGTGGTGCAGTAAATAGTGATTATTAAATTCTCTCATTAAGTATTTTTGATTGCGTCGTTGTCTACAATTCATGTGTGTATGTCATTCATGGCGCTGTATTTACCCGCATCAAAGAAAACACAAGTAAAGTGAAGTGCGACCCGTAAAGTTGATTACGTCCGAATTGTGTAAAGTTTGTTAAATTGAGTGCTACGTCAAGATTATAGTGTGTGCTTACTAAAGGGTAGTACGGTAATCACGTTTTCATGTTTGAGTCTACCTCTTTAAAGTGCAGTGTTGTGATAAAATTAAATAGCAGTGTAAGCTACGGGAAACGCCGATTTCCAGGCGTGCCTCATCTTAAAAGCGTCGACTAATCTACGTCAAGTATCACGACCAATTCTCAAGGATTTTTTTGCAAGTTCATCGGAGGTAATCTAACGACGATCTATAAATAAGCTGTTGTCTCTTGATCGTCGACACCGCGGGGAATTGCTCACCTCTACTTACAAGGACACTATTCTACCCCAATATGCCGGGACAATTCGTCCAATTTGCGAATCCTTCCGTATTATCGAAGTTGAGTGCGAAACAAGTTAGCGAGGGTGACTGGGAGTCTAAAGCCACTCTGCGACTAACCTTTTATAAAGGCTTTATTAAAGATTGAAAATAAACTTCCACTGCATAAGCTTTAAAGTTATAAATGCTTATTTATCATTGTTATTTCGTCTAGTAATAAAATATTTATTTAATTCACCTCGTTCCTCTCTCTTGTCATTTACTCTGCTCATCCACGTGACAATAGGCTATTCTATGATTAGCAAGCTAATCCACTTGTCTACACTTTTCGTAAACTGTGTATAATGATCAAAAGTAATAAACTTGACTAGTTATCACAAGATTCAGAGTACGTGAATAAAAGAGTGACCAGTTTCTGAACATTCCTGCAAAAGGAAATACGCATAATTTTTTATGAAAATTTTTACTAGTGATAAATAGTGTTAACGAAGAAAATTTTTCACGAAGATTATAGCCTATATAGTCTATCGTGATTTAGGACTATAATCAGTCAGTTAATAGTTCAACAGATAACTCTCAGAACAGGATAGTGAACATGCCTATCAGTCTACAGAATTAAACGCGGGTATTGTGTAGAATTAGATATTATTTCGGTTAATCAGATTCAACGGTTTAGCGATGAGCCCAAAATTAGACCTAAACATGACTAAAAATATAACATAAGAGGAAGGGTGGCAATACGGCTAAAATAGTTCCTATTTGTAATCTAGAAGTAGAGTCACGAGTTCAAAATCTTCTATATATTTAAAAAAGGATGTTTGTTTGTGGGTTTGTTTGTTTGTTTGTTTGTTTTTCATACAAATCTACAGTTTTATTCCGATCTTGATAAAATTTCGCATACATGACCTTCAAAGAGTCTACCTCAGATTTTGAAAAAAAAATTATTGATAAAAAATCGATATTCATGGTTATTGCAGGGCATATTAATGAGAAATATCTCATGACCAACAATGCAAGGCAAAGTTTGTGCAATATAGAATTCAATGCATAGAATTCCTGTTATTCAGGCTTTTCTTAGAAAAGAGAATTCTTAGTACTCAACAATTTCTTGAAAAGCTTTAACAATGATCAGTAACTGGAGATAATGAGTCAGCAGACTATTGAGAAAGAGTGAAAGACGATAGAGGAAGCACTCCTTTAGCTCCGTGCTGTATTGAGCAAATGGTAAGCAAGTAAATAGAAGAATAGGCGACCGCTAGACTACACAAAGTGATGAATGGCCAAGTTTTGCTTCAAGACATCGAAAGAAGAAAGGAAATTGAAACAACAAGTGTACATCTAAAATAAGATTACGTGAGTAAGAAATTATTTAAACTAGCAATGGCATCCTTGGAAAGGTCCATCCATTGTGAGCCTTTAAAAAATATTTTTCGGTTAATCAAGTCCCGGTATATCACCTAGAATGGATTTTTTTCAGTGAAGAGGTAAATTCCTGTCTTTCGGATTTTTCTTGGAATGGATAGTCCCTTCGCTCTATATTGTAGTGATTGAGTTATTATTTAACCAAGTTGAAGGTTTAATTTAAGTTTTTGAAATTGTACTGTTTACCCACAAGCGTAATTATCCCGGGCAACGCCGGGTCCTCTGCTAGTAGGATATAAAAGGATTTTAGTAAGGAAAGACAAAGATAAGAACTCAACAGAAGATCATCATGCTGGTTCGGACAGTAAAACAGCTCAGACTCCGGAATTGTCCTTTTGTCAGCATTTAACATAGGATCAATAAGTAATTTTAAGTATCAATAACATCCCTATCAGGATCCTTTTGTAATTCTTCGACATAAATACTATGTTTGGTATTTTACGCATAATGTTATCATTCTTGTAGATTTTGAGGTTTCTGCTTTCATTTCAGGTTTTCACTTCCACAGTTTACGTTTCATTCTTTATATAAAAATATTTTTGGTATATTTAAATGAGCATATTGTATCATTAAACGTAATGTTAATCACTTAATAGAAATTTTTCTTAAAGCCATGAGAAACTTCATTAATAAATACCTGGAATAAAATATGCATTTAAATGTGATTTAAGGACCAATATTATAAACTAGGAAAACCACTCTTCTGTTTGAAATTTCATAAACTCTATGTAGAAAAAAGGAAAAAAAAATCCATTTTTAAGAGTGGGTTCCTCTCCCTTCCCCTAATAAAAAGACGACACAACGAGTTTTGCTTGACAAATATTCGATAACATTTTCGGTTTCGATTGCAAAAATGAAATTCTCATCTGACTTTCTTCCAGAAATATTTTTACAAAATGTAAGTCTTTCCTGGCAAGCTCGACAATATCTCGTTCCAATGATGATGCATCGACTCAAATCTCTTTCCAAAGAAGAAATTGTTACTGGATTCAAAAGCACACATTTTGAAAAAAAAATGGAAAGAAGGGGGAGAAGGAGGAGAAAAAAAAGAAAACGTAAAGCCAAGAAAATTGTTTGGCAAAATTCCATGACCTCAATTTTTATCACATAAATTTCGCAGTAAGTTCAAAGACGACAATGACCGAAAATGCGATTGAGGAAATGTGGTTAGTAGTTGTTCTTCCTTCTTTTTTCTCCTCCTTTTACCCCGCTCACTTTCTCTTTCTGCCATGTTTACTACCATAGAATTTCTCTTGAACAAGGTAAGAAGTTGAAACCTTTCTCTATTTTACCTTGGATTTTACCACGTCCTTTGTATTGAATGCATGCATCAACAATGAAAGGATCTTTTGTTATACCTTGATATAATTTATTCCTAAGAGGTACATTTTTTATTTCATTGAATGACCAGAAAGACTTTGTCTTCAATGGCAAATATTACTTAATTTTTATACATGTAGGATAGAAAATAGATACGCGTGAAGCTCTATAAACAGTGATATGGATGTATTATTAATCAATTGAATGGCTAAAAATAGAAATAGACCAAGTCCATTTTCAATAAATTGTGAATAAACACCAATTGTGGACCAACACCAAAGTTTAGGACAAGACAAATATGTTTTCGAGACACGATTTACTTTGTGTAAATCACGATTTTTCATTTTTTAATAATATAATAGCTTTAACTCAAAATTATTATGAGTGCCAAATATGTGGCTTGGTCTACTTGTATTTTCAACCATCCAATTACGTACATTAAATATCATTAATTCCTTCTGGATACTGAGGTTGTTATTAAACTTAAATTAATAAAGTTAATAAAACTTTATAAACTTAAAGTTAATAAAGTTAAACGAAGCAAAATTGAACAATTTCCTGTGTATTAATTAATTATCGATTCGCTTATGTATTGATAATTGCATGAACTGATTTACGAGTACATTGTGGCGACCTGTTCCCTGTAATTAAAGATCACTGTGTTCGACCAAGAATATTCTCTAAAAATAAAGCCCCGTAATTCACATTATGAAATGGAGAGTTCTCTCTTGGTGAAGTTAATAGAAGCCTAACGGGGAAGAAAATACACAAACAGAATTCCGACCGGTTTCGCCGTTAATTCCTGGCTTTGTCAAGGATCCTGGTTAGTAAGCAGCCAAGTCGGAATTCTATGTGTTTTCTTTCCCGCTATGTACTCTAAAGGCCTCCATCAATTTAACCAATAGCCTATTTCAAATAATCTGATAGAACTTAGTGATTGCAAATGAAGATCTTAATAAACTGATGCAACGCGCTGATAAAAATTGTTGTTGGCTTTTGACTTCCTGGGTTGTTCATAACTTTGGCAGTGGATAATATTTGATTGTTGCCGTAATCAAAGTAAGGGATACCATTTCCATATTGCAGGATATCTCAAAATTCTGGAATAGAACGTGTTCTTCAGAACCGATACTGCCAGTTCATGAACACTCGGATAAGGATTATAAGATTTATCAGCTGAGAAGAATGTTCTTACTGTAAATTATAGTTTTGAGTTGTTCTCACAGATTTAAGGACTAGACGTACCTAATGAGCAGGGCCACCCAACACTTCCTCAAGGCTTTCTCGTCTTAACGGAACCTTCTGTTTTCAGCAAGCTGGGTCGTGTTTCAGAAGCCAACAGAAATAACATTCACTCTGATTCCCGATTTTTGAGGGTCATTTCGCACATGTTGTTTAAAGGTCCCTATGGTTCGAGTCTTATGGGTTATCCTGTATTGTAGCATATAAAGGTTGTAAGGTATTTCGAAGTTGTTAAAAATAAGAATTTCGCAGTCTTAAAATTTAACCAATAATGAAGCGTATCTCCATTCTCAGGATTGGCGATCGTTATGAGGCAGTGTCTTGATTTGTTCCATATTTGAAAAGAAAAATTAAACAAGCACGTTGTAGTTGTTTATATGGAATTAATTACGAACAACTGTAAACTTTCTGCAGATTCTTTAATTTGTTTTTATAATATACACTACTCCATAGAAAAAATAGAACATCTTGAAAAATTTGTCGAAGCATCACAATGTGAAAATTTCAGGGTCGAGAAACAACTTATAAAATTTCGTGCAATTTACGGGTCAATGCAGTCATTGGAGAGTCCATAAAAAGGGGAATTGAAAGTCAGTTAAGCTAACTTTTGAGTTTTTCAAAGTCATGATAAATGGTTCCTTTAATTCGTGTGAAACAAACGTTAGAAATTAGTCCCAAGAAAACGCTTTTCAAATATTAAATATACAGGTTGTAAATTAAATTTGGTGTTATCTTCAGTTTGTCAATTTCTTGATTTATTATTCATTGTAAATTAAATGTTGAGCGCTACTTAGAGGATCGTTTCCTCTTATTTATTTTTCGCGAAATGTATACCGTCTATTAAAAAAACTTCCAAGAACATTTTCGTCTTATGTTGTTCTTTAGGAAATGATCCTTCAAGTAGCACCCAATATTTAATTTATAAGGTGTGCCCAAATTAAAAGGAGACTACGGTTATATCTAACGAATATTTTAATTACAGAATATTTTAAGTATAGAATATTTGACGTACAGTTAATGTGTAATATGAGGCCTACACATATTTCCCTTTGATAATGATGCACTGATCTCAGAGCGTAAGAAGCGAATGATGGCTTCAGTGTTGAAACTCTTGGATTGCATATGGATTCGTTTTCCACGGTGTTCTGCACTTCCTTGTCGCAGGTGACTTGTCAGTGATTTCTTTAAGGGGCCGAAAATATGTGAGTCACATGGGGAATTGTCGGGGCTGCACGGAGGATGTTTGAGGACTTTCCAGCAGGTGGAGGGTCTTCTTGGCCACAAGTAGCTTAGCGTTGTCCTGGAGCAGCACTATCAGTTTCCAGAGCTTCTCTCTGCGCTTGTTTTCGATGGCCCGTTTCGGCTTCAGCAACGTGTTACAGTACCGTTCAGCATCAACTCTTTCACCCCGTTCTAACCAGTCGAGAAGTATGGGTCCTTTATCGTCGAAAAAGAAACTGAGCATCATTTTGACGGCCTTCATGGCAGATTGAGCTGCTTAGGAACGTGGTGAGCCAGGATGGTGCTACGTCTATCGACAAGCATATTTACCAACTTCGATTAGATACGATGGCGCTACAGTGAAAGTCTCCTTTTCATTTGGGCACACCTTATACGCATAATATGTAATAGAAATCATGAGTAGGACTCAGAATGGGTCAATACTTTTTCAAGCTACATCATTAAAAAAGCGTTTGGAAAATTTTTTCATCCCTATGACGAGGCCAATTCAGTCCCTGATTTTGACTCGATTTTGAAATGTATCATAGTGTAAGATATTGAAAAGAAGTGCTCGTGTATTTTGTTAGTTCATTGGTTGTAAATTGTGCTTGTATAATTGTGGGGACGTACCTAATTCTCCTTATTTGCACGATATTAGCGATGTGCAAATATTTAATTTTATTTATAGGTCAGAAGTATAAGGCATGTTCAAATGAAAGTGATTCGGGCTGTAGCGGGCGAGCACGTGAGTGCGCAGACACGAAGCATACGAGTGATTGTTGACGTATCGTAGGCTTATGCTCGTATTTCGTTTGTGTTACAATTGACCCTTCTATTAAATTTACGTCTAAAACTGACCACGAGCGGTGATAATGTTTTTGACAGCTGAGGACAATCCACCAGTTGAATGCTGAATGTTTGTGTCCCGAAAGCAACCGTGGGGCGTTGGGCCAAAATGTTCAATGATGGTTGTGTGGAAACGGCTGATAAACCACGTCCGGGCCAAGCAAACGTGGTCATCACCGATCAGTTGAAGACAGACATGGATGAGTCAATTCGTGAGGACAGGCGGATCAGCATACGGTCACTTGCGAAGGATCACAACGTCAGTATTGGTTCCGCATATGCTGTAGTGAAAAGCCTGGAATATGGCAAGGTCTGCTGTCAGTGGGTACCCTGAATGCTCACGGAAGAGCACAAGGGGCTGCGTTTCGGCTGGTGTTTGGATTATCTGGAACGTTACAGTCTTGAGGGGGAAGCGTTTTTGAATAAGATTATTGCGGTAGATGAGACCTGGTGCCATTATTGGGAACCCTCCGGGAAGGTATCCACAATGCAGTGGAAGCATCCATCGTCATCACGGCCTAAAAAATTCATTCGCAAAGTTCGGCCGGGAAGGTTATGTTTACGTGTTTCTTTAATTCCGACGGTCCTCTACTTTTCGAGTTTATGGAACCGAAAACCCGTATTAATGCTATGCATACACTAAGACACTGCAGAACTTGCTTCAAGCTGTGAAAAACAAGCGTCCTGGTAAGCTCAGTGAAGGGGTGATCCTCCTCCAGGACAATTCTAGGCCATATGTTGCGAGACTGGTGCAGGAAGCAATAACCAAAATGCGGTGGCAAGTTCTGCCACACCCTCCTTATAGCCCGGACCTCTCACCATGTGATTTTCATGTGTTTGGGCCTTTAAAGAAGGCACTGAAAGGTCGACGATTCGCCATTGATGAGGTGGTTAAGGACGTTGTTCGAGCTTGGTTCAGAGAGCAGCAGAAAACAGACTTTTTTGCGGACGGTATTAGTCGATTGATGCCACAGTGGGAGTCCTGTATTGCGGCAGGTGGAGATTTTATTTAGGACTGCGCGTCTATAATAGTGACTATAAGATGTTCTTCTTTCATATAAACAAAGGTAAATATTAATACTTTCATTTAATCCGTCTCAGTGCCCTTTGAATCACTTTCATTTGAACATGCCTTATATTATTGTATAGGAGAATTGCAATTAGCATTGTCATGGACATCTAAAAATATACTAATGATACCATCAGAAATTTGGCCAGAGGTAGAGAGTTTTATATTAATTATTCATTTTCTTGAAGTAAGACAAAGAGAAGCGAAATGGAAAAGAAAAAACATGATAGATCAAAAAAGAGAGATCGGAAGCGAGTCACAGATAAATTCGCCTGAGGAGAAAGAATAAACGTGGATGGTCATGGAAACAAAAGCAAACATAAATCATGTTACTGCAATTCAAAGAAAACAGGGATAGTTGCTAAACAGAGAATGATTGCCGTTTGCATTACACTTCTAAATTCGAAGGACTATTTGGGAAAATACTAAATTTACAAAAAAGATTTAGGCTAATAAATATAGAGAAATTGACAAACTGAAGATCGCACGTCAAGAATATAATATTTTCGATTTTGAAAATAGAAGGAAAGATTCCACGACCTGGACTCGAACCAGGGGCCATGCCTATCGCTATCATCGCTCTAACCAGTTGACCTTCTGTGGACAATGAACAATCGTACTGTTATGAAGACTTACGTCTCAGATAATCCTCTCAACTGCACAGGTATGATTCTTGTGTCTTACTTATACAGTCGTACCTCACTAAATGGATACCTGGTAAGTGGATAAATTTCTATGATAAAATTTGTGTAATCTCCGGTTAACTGGATAAAATAATTATAAAAAAATTGGCAGACAAGTTCTGTATAATATGTATATCCCGGTATAATAGACACCTATCAAGACAATTAACAAGAAAATTGTCGCTATGGAAAGCATTACATATGCTTAAGCAAGCCTAGAGCAAAGTCGCATCAAAAACTATTGCAAATTGTTATCGACATGCCCGATTTATGGAAGTTTCTTCTACATGTGATACACTAATGGAAGATTTCACAGATGAATTCTTTGTTCCTGAAAGCATGGAACAAGTTTACTTTGATAACTTTGTCAACATTGTATTTGGTGATGAATTTAAACTTTGCATGCCTTCACAAAATATTGAAAGACGAAATCACAAAAAGAGAGGAAGGAATTCAAGATTCTGACCATCTTTTTCAGAAATAATGAAATCGATGAAAAATGTTTTTCGATTAAAAAATTCTGCTCAATCATCTATTTCAGATTATTTTCTAAGGTTGTAAAATTGTCATTTCTTTTTTTCATTATAATTCTTATGTACAGTCTAGTGCATAAAAGTTTAGACTTAAGTCATAGTTGAGCACGTGAATTGTACATCCCAAGCGTATGCCTGCTACCCTACTTTCATTCAGAAGGGACAGGTCCAGTAAAAGTACCTGATTTTGCAACCTATCAACATCCGGTAAGCTCATTTCCTACGGAGCAGGTAAAAACCTTCTTGCACCCGACTGTACATTGCATGCATTGTAAATTCTCAAGTTTCTACAGTAAAAATAAACATTAGACACTGTTTAAATCAATTAGTGGTGAATACTGTACTTTTGTAAACGAAAATCCTTACTCCGATAAGTGGATAATTTCTTCTTGTCCCGACGTTATCCACTTATCGTAGTTCGACTCTATAACCCAAGTGTCAGATCCATATAGGACGCTAGGCACAAACATACTCTGATGTACCGCCATCTTCGCTTCTTTCATCAGAAAGAAATTACTACCTCTTAATTACCCATTACTCTTTTGCCCGCAAGTACTCTTCTCCCAGTTTCTCATCCATGAGACCATTGCTCTCAGACAAGCATCCCAATTCTACGAACTTAGGCACTTACTCCAGCATATCCTCGTTAAACTGTATCTGACATACGGATTCAGGGCCACTCCTATCAAACACCATCATTTTCGACTTCTCGCAATTCAATTTCATGTCCATTCTTTCACCTGCTTCATGCATTCGTGACACAAAAATCTGCAGATCTGATTTACATGTGTATAACTTGGCTTAAAAACAACCTTTCATGAAAGAAAATATTAAAAATCCTACCAGCTTATTTAAAGATTTTATGTTATTGAAAATCTTAAAAAAAATTTATGGCAATCTTTCCAGACATTCCTCTACATTTTTAACAGGAAGAAGGCACATTCAGAATTATTACAAGTTTGTATATACACTGTAGAATGAAAATAATAAGCATTTTTCTTTCTCAGCCATCCCGTTCCGTATGTAATTTTCGCGAAAAAAAAACCTCAGAACTTTATTCAAATTCTTATTCAATTATCTTAGAGAGACTTAAAATACTTTCTAGCATAGAAGAAGTCCTCACACTTCAAAGAAATCGAATTTAATTGTTAACTTCTGGTATTGTTTTAAATTTCGTACCATTATGTAAGATGTATCTGCAAATGTCGAGGGTGATTCCTGAGATCAAAACAAGAAAGAATGTCCCTATGAAGATGTGCCCTACAAAGCGTTTTTATGCGAATAAACAGTGCAAAATTAGGCAAGGGCCAAAGGGGGCCGGTTCTTGGGTGGCATAATTTTGGGGCTCATGGGTGCTGCAAAAAATGAAAATCCTGCCCTGCGTCTCGCGTACAGGAACTATTTTGGATGACACCTTCCCACGACGGTGGATGGGGCGTCGAGGTCCAGTGCATTGGTCTGTCTGGTCACCTGACCTTAATCTGTGGATTACATGAAAAATGTGGTGTACTTTAGTTCGGTTAACGACTTCAACGTCTGGAAGGGCGTATCAATAACGCCCATATGGCTGTTCGACAGGACGCAGGTGTCTTAGAGCGGCTTCGCCAATCCATGTTGAGGCGTTGCTACGTATGCATTGCTGCTCATGCCAGACACTTTGAGCATCTCCTATGATGTGGCCAATGTACGCCGAGGTATGTAACTCAGTAACAACACTTTGTAGGACAAATTTTCATAGGGACATTTTTTCTTGTTTTGATTCTAGGAATGGCCCTCCGACATTTGTTGTAAATGTATTGATACACCCTGTATTGTGAATGTTTTATATTTTATTAAAATTTAAGTTCTTCCTCTTCCCAACAGTTTTATTTTTCTTACGGCTAACAAAAAATTTTATCGCCTGTTTAATTTGCATGAATAATGTTTCTAAAACACATTAGAGAGAAAGAGAGAGAGAGAGAGAGAGAGAGAGAGAGAGAGTATGATGCTTAAAATTATAGAATGCAAATATAGATTGCATTATTATTAAAACGATTGTAAAATTATTATTTTTAATGAAAAAGTTATTCTCATTCCTCTTTGGTTAAGATTCAACGTCTTAGTCCAGAAATTCATTATAAGAAGGGAACATTAAAATAAATTAACAAAGAATTAGGGAAACTAAATCCGTTCCTAAATGCAAGTTTTTAAAGCAAGATTTCCGCCTTAAGGCATCTTGATGGCACTAAAGTGTATCGCATTTGAGCAATTGCAGTAGAAAATGCAAACGTAACCGCCAACGACTTTCATTTTAATTAATTTTTTAAAAGGTGAGCAAATAAACATGCACGCATATAATGTCAAGAAAGAAGTTAAAAAATAATTTATATCCGTGTTAGAGCGAATGTTTTAAAAAAAGTTATGATTATTGCATAATGTTTTTCTTTCCGTGCAGTGTATACCCGAGTAGTCTTGGATTCCACACGATGCTCAAATTTTCATATTGCGTATAATAAATTCCCGTCATGTAAGTAGCAGAAAGAAGAGCAAATTTTATCTAAACAAGCCTCTAAATATTTTTTCTCCTTAGGCAGGTATTACGGCCGGGAATTTGTCCTTGACTTTTAAAATAGTTATTTTTTTTGTAAATGCCTATATACAATTAGCTAACATTCACTTTGAGTAAACATCCTCAGAATAAGCATGCGGAGAATTTTTGAGATTTTTTATCCGAATTCTCTAACCTGTAATGAACTAGTGTTTGAAATAAAATTAAGATGGAACAAAGTTCAGAACCACGAAACCTAATTTAGGCAAGTAAATACTGCATGAATTGCATCCCAAAGTAATGTGGGTTAACTCAAGGTGAAATTCCGTTGGCCAAATGTAGTTTAGAACATTTAAGCGGTATTGATCTGAAAGTTCAAAATGTGGTAAGTGTTAGACGTTTAATGGACTCTCCTGCAAGGTGTATTTATAGTAACCTTAATTATATTAGTGTCCAATACTATTAAATTATAAACCTAATGAATTTAACGAAATTGGTAGTAACCTTACAGTATAACAGAGGGACAACAGAGTTTTCAACTACTGTAGTTTCGCCACTTATTCCCGGCTTTATCAAGGATAACACAACAAGACAATCGACAATCGAACAGTGAAGTGTACATTTCTTCAAATGGGACGAAAGCAGCGCTTTCACAAGCTCATCGTACCAGAATAAATTCTAAATGAAATACACTGAGGTACTTAAGAAGCCTAACCAACCCAAGTGGTCTTCCATATTATACAAAAAAGAAAATAAGATTGACGATTGTCAGAAACAAAATACAAACGAAATGAAAATGCTAGGTGAAAGAAGATTTTCACATCTTCCAGTAGTCCGGGAAAGAGATGTTGCTGATGTCTTCGAAGTTGATGTCAATAATGTGCCTTGGTTTTCGATACTTCATATGCCACTTCATATCCAATGATTTCTTCAGTATTCCAGTCACTAGGTCATTGTCATGAATCTTCATCTTCTGCACCATAATCAAAAGGAGATCCTGTATAAACTTTCCGATGTGAACCATATCTAGATCTGAGTGGATGGATTGGTTTTTCACAGTCCTTCTGTCCAGCAGCTGGGCAATGGTCCTCAAGGTAACATTCTGGAATGACTGTAGCTCGCTCCATCTGCTTCTACAGATAGTCGCCCACGCAGGCATGCCATAGAGTATGGTCCGAATAATCGACTTGTAAAGAAGTAAACACAACAATCGACAATCGATCAGTGCAGTGAAAAAAGTAGTACGAGTGGTCCAGGAGCCTTTAGCTCACTTTACACGCTCGCCCAAAAAGTAAACCAAATGAGGTACACTAAGTAGGAAAGAAGCAGTGGTGTGCTGGCAAATTTTTAACCGGCTCCACAACTACTCAGTTGAACCTAACACATGAATTAATGTATAAAAAATAAAATTATTTGTAATTTTTCATGTCTTTGGAATTCAACAAACGGCTCGCAAAATATTACGAAATTAAATAAGCGGCACGAAAAATCTCGAGCGAGCCGGCTTCCAGCACACCACTGGAAAGAAGCCTGATGAATCTCTTAAGTCATCCAGAGGAAACGCACAAGAGGCCTTGATATAGAGAATCGAGGTACAGAGTAAGCAAAGAGATTGGAGAATGGAATTACAGAAGTGTGAACCAATAGCAGAAAATACTAAAGGGACATCCAATGAATAAAATGATATAAGAGAAAATCAAACAAATCGCGGACCGAAAAGAAAACATATCCGGTTGTCACAAGACAGGAGGATTTACAGAAGAGAATGAGAGTAAACTTATATAAAACATATGTGAAAAAAGTCCGGAAATAAATAAAAACATTATACAAGGTCGGAAACTTATTTTATTTTTTTTTTCATAATGTGGAAGACCTCTTTGGGTTAGTCAGGCTTCTTGCCTATTTCAGTGTATTTCATGTGGAATTTATTCTGGTAGGGTGAGCTTCGTGAAAGCACTGCTTTCGTCCCACCCGAAGAAATGTACACTTCACTGTTCGACTGTTGATTGTCTTG
>JAHWFO010041017.1:37279-49837 GCA_023313115.1 Rhysida immarginata
CTTGATAAAGCTGGGAATAAATGGCGAAACTAGTTGGAAACTCTGTTGTCCCTCTGTTATACTGTAAGGTTACTACCAATTTCGTTGATAGAAACAGTATTAAGAACCCTTCTCTCACTAATGAAATTAAGCTGATATGCAGTCAATATGCCAGCGTAAGGAGAAGAAGTTGGTACTGGTGTCCGGTTCAAAAATAAAAGGTTGGAGAAAATCACTTGTCGTTTTGTTTATATTTGAGAGCAACTGAAATTCAACTCATTCTATCGACGATATCTTTCTGAATTTTAACAATATTTGCTTGGGTTTTGTAAGAGTAGCTCTATATATTTGGCTAATAAAATTATACAAAAGACATTTTGGTAACGCTTGCGCATGGGCAATTAAACATTATTTAGTAAAAATGCTCATATTTCATTAAATATTTAATATTTTTAATATTCTGGTTGCAGGGTGTTGTGTCTATTGTAGTTTGTCAAGTTATCTGAAAATGGCATTGCATTGAATCTGAAACTCTGCCTGTTATAAACAAAAGAATTACGATTAAATTTCGATTTCTTTTAAAGAAACCTTTATATCTCCATGAATATATGTGCTATTCTCTTACAAATGAACACAAATAAGTAAAAGAAGCCTCATAAGCATATCAAAAAGGGAGAGAACTTCTATTCCACAAGGAGATTTGAAATACCGGATACGTATTTCGGCTACCAAGTAGATGATAGACAAGAGTCAACTAAAGAAGTATGTCTCTCATCACTGAAGATGGGAGCCGAAATACGTATCCGGTATTTCAAATATCCTCGTGGAGTATTGGTTCCCTCCCTTTATGGTTGTTCCATTCCACATTTTTTGCTTAATCTTTGTTCATAAGCATATGCTACAGCTATAACGCATTTCAAGCATTATTTTTTACAGGATAATCCCGAACATTATATTTTTTGTTCAATTTGTTGCTACTCCCCTAGCAATTTGCCTTCGGGATAAACTCTTCGCAGGAATATACAGGGTATCCACAAATGATTGTCCCGGTTTCATGATTTTATTTGAGGTAAATTATTTAACATATCATCACGAACCTTTGCAAATACACAGAGCAACTCGCGAAGTTTTTTTTTTGAAAAAATGTCCGGCAGATCTATGTTTCTGTTTGCGGGCGCTAGTGGGCTACAGCTGCAAAATTGATGGAGCAGTCGTGTCGGAAATGATGATCAAGAAAGCGGTTGGTTGGTTGATTAGAATTTTTGGCATCGACTACTAAGGTCATTTTGCGCCTTTTACACAAGCTATATCTGTACGCAGCCCGGAACAAACACAAACATCCATGCCCACGGCGGGATTCGAACCCACGACCAGGTGGACACGAGAACTAGAAAGCCTACGCCCTAGCCCTCTCGGCCACCTGGCCGGCTCAAGAAAGCGGCCATAGCCTCCACGCTCCCCTGACTTAACCCCTTGTGACTTGTTTTATGGAGGTATTTGTTGGACTTAGTGTTTGTGCTGCTATTACCGGCATGATATTGTACGTATTTGATAGCTATGATATGTTAAATAATACACCGACAATAAAATTATGAAACCAGGACAATCATTTGTGGACGCCCTGTATAAGGTGTAACATGCTCTTTACACCCCTGAAGTTTCAGGATAATAGTCAAGTATTTGTCTAAATATTTACACAACGTCTAAAATCGAAAGTGTAAACTGGAACATTCAAAAGATTGGGCACTCCACGATCCATATGATCATTCTGTTTTGCGTTGTAATAAATTTAATATAATAACTCCCTATTCGTAGATCCTTCGCACATTTTGGGACATGCAGTATGTGCATAGAATCAACTTTGTTCTTTATCCTGCCAGTGTTTATTCTCTTGTCTGGAATTATCCTGTGAAATTGGGCCCTTCTTAGGCACTACAATTTACTATGACATCGTTCACTGACGCATTCGGTTTTACGCTACAAGACGAAACTCTTGATTAAATATAAATCAAGACTGAATACGCAAACTAATTAAAAAGATAATGGAATTCAATATCTTCATCCAGTTCCGATAAAATAAAGTGCCCTTGAAAAGTTACTGGAATAAAACAGTAATACAGTGTTCTGATCCTCTGGAAACAGGAAACGATTCTCCTTTCTGAGACTAAAGAAGAACGGTATGAAAGGGAGGAGACAAAACTTCATTATTTTACAAGAAAAAAAGATTCGCTGTAATGATGGAGGCGGGAGACTTTCGTCTATCTTTATATTCCTTGTAGGAGATAGAATCTTCGAATGCAAAGCTTAGATGGCATTCCTCTTATCCCAAGTACAGTTAGTGAGTCTATGTGTTCCTATTTCTGTTTCAATACACGTCCTTCTAATGGTTCATCCACCTATAAAATCCGGGCAGAAGAACAGCGCCGTCGTAGGTTTGAATTGAAAAGGAGCCATTAGGTGGAGCACACTAAGGCGGCGCGACGCATGTGCAGATGGAAAAGAAGGGAGCGTCATAAGAGAATCAATGTAGGTTATGATTCTTATCAGCCAGATTTCCTCCGTCCTCAGTTGAGACGATGCTAAAATCACGCAACGGAACATCAGACACAAAAACGATATCTACTTGTGCACGTGAGGTATTGAAAATCAATGCTCGTTTTGGAGAAGGGAGTTGCGCCCGATGCACCCGAAGCCTTAAACAAAACCCTTGCCTTTGAGAAGCCAACAGAAAATTTCTTTTCTTCTACGAAAAACAAAAGAAAGAATGCACATACACACAGGGAGAGGGAAAAGCAAAACATGAAACGCCATTAATAAAATCAAAGATTAATGGTTGAAGCGTCCCTTTAAGTTGATTCGCTAAACAATCTACTTTTTTGAGTTTTATGTTTTCCCCTTGTTTAGTTTGAGAAATTCCATGTAAGACGTTGAGATTAGTTTCTTATCGGATAAAAATTTTATAAAATGTCATTAATACGGTATAAAATTTACATAAAATATATTGACAATTAAGATATTCTAGTTAAACTCCGCTTCAAGAACTATAAAATTGTATATTTCCTTAAACTGTGGATATAACCTCAGGAAGCACATAAGAAGCCAAACCGCTTTTACACAATAAAGTTTTATTCAACATGAATACGCATTTCGAACGTTAAGCGTTCATTTTTCAACATGACTTAAACTCCACTCCTCTTTAATTTTTCTAAAGAATATTACTTCCATTAATGTTATTTGCTGGATTTCTTTGCACAAAGAGGCTCCAGAAGAATTAATTAATTTTTTTCCAGCAGTTTCGTTAATTTCTTATAGCAGTTAAATTAGCACTCTCGTGATGAAGTTTGGTTTAAACAAGCTTAAAACAAGCGTAAACTAAGGGTATTACGTTTTGTTAAAATTGCCGGCACCTCAAAATTCAAAATTCTGATCCCGTTTTCTTTGCGGAAGAAACCGAACTGAAAATGCTTGAAAACTGGCTCCTAATGCTGCAAACCGAATGCGGACTTCATCTTTCAGCAGGATGGTGCTCTCATGTTTCCACAGCCAAGTTCGTTTCCTTGAACTGCCCAACTCAGTGCGATTTGTCAAACCGCTGCAATCATTTGTAAACACACTATTTACTACCAAAAAAAAATAAAATAATTCTATTTACTATTTTTTACTTTTGAATTGAAATACCGGATACGTATTTCGGCTTCCAGGTACCAATCTGCAGCGGTTAGAGCCAAAAGTAAACAAAAATTACTTTTTAAGATTAAATGTTAAAAAAAAAAAATTTTAAATTACTTAAAAATTACTAAGTAGTCCGAAATAGATATCCGGTATTTCAATTCTTGTAGATTAGAGGTTTCATCTTTTTGGTTGTTCCATTCCACAATTTTTGTTTTTGTGCACTATTTGTGAACTAACGTATGAAACGCTTCAACCTTTTGTAAAGAAGTTTCATTCGACTTGTGCTGTAAACTCGAAACTAGCGATCAATGCTTAACTGTATGCTATTTTAAAATAGTGGAAAAAACATAATGATATAACGATTCTTTATTTTCGTGGTTGTTTACGAAATTCTGCAGGAGCGGCATCTTATTGTTATGAAATTTATATGTAGATACATTTATGAAGAAATAGAGTTGAATCGTATTCATGTCACTCATGCTGTTGAATATTGCTATATACAGGGTGTTTGTTTGAAGTGATCCAACCTAATATCTACAAATCTATTAATACGTCGTATTTCAACAATCTGTTAATATAATGCTATATGAACGCATTGATGCGCAATCTGGTGCTCAAGTCAAATTTAACCTTTGACCTTTTTAAGATAAAACAAAAGTGGCAATGGAAAATTTGCAGAACACACCAGGTTTACACATAAATCACCATTTTTACATAAGTTATTTCTTTATTTCACAAGAAAATTACAGAAAATGTTCAATTTGATTACCATCTTAAGTAATAAATAATTGAAATCGTAACACCTATTTTTCTTACATATTAGTAAATTTTGTTCGAAATATGTTTCTACATGCGTATTAAATTCGGGTTTTCAACTCATCCAAGTCTCTGGGAGGAGTCTGATACACAGCATCCTTCATAGAAGCCCCCAAAAAAATTTTTTTTGGGAGACAAGAAATACCTTGGGGGGCCACCGAACAGGACCAGACTGTCCTTTACAATTTGTTCCAATAGCACATCTCTAGAGGTGTGACACTTCAGTAGTTCTGTGGGGTGGTGCCCCATTCTGCTGGAACCATACTTGACGCAGTTCAGTCAAAGAGAAACTTTTTGCCCAATCACAAAACACACTTTGAATAATAAATTTAGCATATCGTGCACCAGTCAATGTACCCTCGTAAATAACTGGATCAATTACTGTCGAATTTTACATCCCGCAGCAAACGTTAGTTGACTATATGTAATGGTTTGTTTCCCTGTTATATTGGGAACTGATTTGTGACCAGAAATGTAAATGATGGTTATTTTATAATATCATTTTGATTGAACGTGGACTCATCACTCCAGAAAATGCACTTATTAAAATGCTTGTTCACGTCTAGCTTAGCAAGCATAAAGTTACAAATATCCATCCTCAACTGTTGGTCTTCCTCTCTGTCAAGTGGGAAGTTAGATTGTATGGATGATATTTATGTTTGTGAAGTACATATACTGCGGCATGATAACCCATATTCTGAAAACGCATTTCTAATACTTGCATGAGGATTTGCTTCAAAATTAGTGGTTCTCTGTAATTGCCTTCTGAGATGACGTTAATGTACACACCTTGTTCTTCTGGATTTTTCTGTTGCATTCACCATAAATTATAATCATTCCCGGCATTTCTACATTATTATAGGTAGGCAATTTTGACCATTTGTATCCGTCTAATGTATGTGCATTACTGCATTTGATTATGCATTACTGTTTTACTAATAAATGTTACTAAATATAATAACGGAACTGTCCACTTGGGAGAAGGGTACGGGGAAAATCATATATTGTAGAATGCTTCAATAAACTGTCTTAAAAAGGTTGTTTTTCTAATTTTCTTATGAAATAAAGAAATAAGTTAGATAAAAAATGGTGATTTAAGTGTAAACATTGTGTGTTCTACAAGTTTTCTATTGCCACTTTTGTTGTATCTTACACGGTTAAAAAGTTATGGTATGATATGACCCCTTAAAGGCGTCAAAGGTTAAATTTGACCTCAGCATCAGATCGCACATCCTTACTTTCCTATGGCATTGCAGGGTTCTCCCCAGACCCTTTTTAACGGGCGCGCCGCCCGGCTGATTTTGGCGACCGCCCGGCTGAATACACGAAAAACTGCACAACATTGCATAATATTTTATTTGTTTTTAATTTTTGTCCGCCCGGTTATTTTAGCTTACCACCCACCTGATAAAATTTTCTGGGGAGAACACTGCATTGTATTAACAGATTGCTGAAATTTTAATAGATTTGTAAACATTACGGTGGATCACTTCAAAGTAAACACCTGTATATCAATAAACGAACGACTGGTTAAGCAATAATGTAGAGAGTATTTTATTTTTCCGACGCGTTTCGGTTAACACCATCCCCATCAGCTATACAGCTACATATTTATGAAGAATTTGAACATTTTTGATATACAGATGTATTTCTTTTTCAACTATTTTCTTAAAATAGCATTCTGTCCACAACTTAACTTGTAAATACATAATATATTAAGTCCAAAACTCAAAACCAACATAAAGTAGCTTTAAAAATTGACCACAAACTTCAGATAAATAATTGCAATTACATGCTTCTTGTTCTGGAATTTTAAAAATGCCTAAACTAGTGGAACCATTTTAAATTAGCTCCAGAAAAGCGAATGCGGGCTTAATCTAGAGAAAAGATCAAAGTTTATAGGATGCGACAGTAAGCTACGCATTTGGCGAGCAGAACAAGCCGAAAACTGCTCTTGTTGGTCTACCTTGTCCTCTGGAGTTCAATCGTGTTCTGACCCTTTGCCAAAGATGTTAAGAAGTTTTCAGTGGAGAAAAAAAATCGATATGATCATCTTCTTTCAGACAGTAAACTATAGCTTTTTCTCCTTGATGTGTAAGAATGACCCCCCACCACGACAAATAAAAATGAATCAGCAAACTTTTTATATTCCTCTCCCTTCAACCGCTCTATACACCTCATTTTCCGTTCCTGTCAAGGGAGTTGACATTTAAATAGTGCCACATTATAAGTAGATTCTGCGAGTTCCTTTTGTTATGTTTTTTAATTTTGTGGCAGTTTTTTGGAACATGTATCGGCATAGCAATATAAATTACTTTCTAGTGATGTTTGCAATATGAAAACTTTATTTCTGTTTTTCAAGTAAAATATTTAATATGCTTAAGGATTCAACAGTTTTTTTTTCTAATTTTTGAAAACATGTTATAACAAGAATTAAGAAGAAAATTGGATATTTTTCTAAACAACACTTTCAAAAAGTTTATACATTCCCTGCCAACCTCGTCTCAGCACGTATCATTTTCAATATTTTCTGATATTACTTGTAGTAAAATCTATTTAATTGATGTATTATATTATTAAAACTAATTTTAGGGAAGTATAAAGTAACTTTTCTTTATGTTTTTATCGTCCAAAGAAAGCGAGAGTCTATTGTTGACGCCTCCTACAGAAGGAAGGAAGCGATCATAACGTGTGCGTCTTCAAGCTAGAGCCAACAATGCTAAAATGTTCAATAAAAAGTGGCGCATTCACCTTTCGATAATACGAATTATTTATTGTAGCTATTAATCAATTTGTATTAATGAATTGGTACCCATATAATACGAGCCATTGAACCGGTACCGTTTAAATACATTGTCATCGGTACCGAGCAGTTTGTTGAAAGTTTGTTACTATTGATTGCAGAATTTGTCGTATACAGAAAACAAAAACTTCTTGGTGATTTAATCGAAATCGTGGAAGAAGACTAATCTTCAGCTTAAGACAAAAATATAGCATCACCTAAAATAAGTATATGCTACAGAGGGTTTTGGGGATCTATGGAAACAAGTTACAGAAGGCCAGAAAAGGTGGAAACCCCTTTCGCTCTCTTCAGGTGTGTTCAATATGGTAAGCATGCATCGCTGCTATTGTCTGCATACCAGTTTCCACTGCAGAAGGCTGGAACGCAGAACGCCAAGATCAATTCGTAACCACTCCTGCTGAGGCACTTTCCTTGTACTGTTTGAGGTCGTCGCTTTCCAAGGGCCCGTTTAAGTAGACCAAAGCCACAAAAATTCATAGGCGATGCATCCGGAAACTTGACGGGTATGTCGTTGAATGGAAAGCAGCGGTTTCCGGTATTTTCTTGCATGCATTCCAGGAACCGGGGAGTTGCCACGGCGTGTGACTCGACGCCTTGTCGTTGTGGATCTATACCTTATTTATGGGGATGTCACGGCTAAACATGGGGGTTAGAACGTTAGTACATGGCGTCAACTTTACTCAACTCTGTATAAAGTTAACTTGCCGTTGTAGCTATATCCCGCCACGATCATGAAACCTTTTGAAAAAGTTTCCCTTGCATTCACAGTACCATTTTCTGCTAAGTTCTTAGAATCCCTTGGGCGGTTAAAAATGGCTCGGCTCTTGTTGCTTAAATAAACATACGCCTCATTTAGTGTGACCGCGTATTTCCTCCAGGTATCGATCATACGGTTTACGGCAATTGGTCCGTTGCTCTTGAACATGATGCGGGAACAACTTAGGCGCGTAGCTCTTGTGTCCCTTCTCCAGTTGTAAATCACGGTTGATAATTGTGTTATCGTATACACTAATGTCTCTACCTTCTGTGCCCGTTTGTGTTGGTGGGTTATATCCGGTTAAGAGAGCCCGAACTTTTCGGACCACGTCGGGAGTACGGCTAGTGAATGTTTTCGGATTGGTCTGCTTTTTACCTTCTGTTTATGCCAATGTTATTAATACACTTGATATCCCTTTCTTGGAACCTACAACCTTGCTTCTTGCATGCTTTCATAATTTCGTAATAGCTGAAATTGACGTCGGAAAGAGATGTTATGTAGACTTTCCAATACTTGCCAATTTCCAGTGGCATAACTCAATGTTTTTAGCTCGTTGTTCGAAAACTAACTATTTTAATATCTACCCTAACAACACTCCACGTGATAGCTCATTTTATTTTAATTTTTTATTTTAATTTTTTTAAATTTTATTTCTTGTAAGCTTCAAGAATAATAGGGGATTTCTTTGATAAATTCATTATCGCCAGATTCTTCAGTTTTTCCATTTGGTTTTTAATTAGCTGTACTTTCATGCTCTTTCTCGTATTTTATCAAATAATCTTCTGGCAAAACTTCTTTCCCTTTTTACTTCATGCTTTTAATTTTACTATTTTTTCTTTTTTATACTTAAATGCATTCACTTATGTGTCATAATAGTTGAACTCACGACATGCGCTATAAATTGGCCATCGTTTAAATTTAGTAACGTTTTCTAACATTATTTTCCCAACTTTTAAGAAGATGTCTGCTGGGGACAAAACTTGAACTTTGCTGTTTTTCATCATCCTGAGTTCTTCAAGTTGTTAAAATTATTTTTATTTTTTATTTTAAAATGAAATCCCACGTGTAAGCTCAAGAACATTAGAGTTAAACTTCATTTACTTTCGTCACGTATTAAAAAGCCGATTGATTACATAATCCCTAGAAAGTTTTATTTTTCATTAAGGAAAAAAAAAATTGATTTTTTTCTTCTCGTTCTCCGACTGCTAACAAGTTTCCGAAAAGTCTTGTTGCGGAAAGTGATCAGATTTGACATTCGATTAGTTTGAACTCAGCGAAATGTGATCGTCGGATCCCCCGGCAGAAAATGCCTTTAAGACACCGAGGCAAACAGATCGATGCCACGATTGGGAGGCTCTTCGAAAGGAGGAAAGGAAAGGAGGAATGAAACGGGGTTCTCGGTGAATGAGTTCGTGAATATACTGTGGATAACAAATTCTTACATTTGACAAACTAATGCAATTGTAAACAGAAAACGATAAAGTTAAAGGTTTAATTGAAAAAATAGAAACAAAAATTGAAGCGTTTCTAACTGAACGGAAGGGAAATTCGATTCTGCAGGCATCAGCTAACAGTTATTTGAATCTAACTTAAACATAATTAACGTTTTTGAAGATTATTTGAAATCTAAACGTTTAACGAATAACGTTTCTTGTTTGTTTGCCCACTGGCGGATTTTGCCATTGGATGGCGCTAACATCGCACGACTATTCGAAGATTTCGACGATTCCGCATTCGTTCATTCGGTTGCATCATGATGCTTTAATCCTCTTTTCTGCTATATTTTACTGAAGAGTAGAGATCCTGAATATCTTCTTTATATATAAAAATTCAGGATACGTCTGTAAATGTTCTTAAAAGCTCATATGTTCGATAGGTTCAGAGTAATCTTTACATGTGCAGAGTTTCAGGTTGGTCCAAAGGGGAGGGGGGATAAAAATAATCTATATACACCAGGGTTGGGGCATAAGTCATAGCAACTATTTTTTTTCTTGTAGATATGTGAACAGATCACAAACATATATGTGTCGTGTGGAAGTTCTGCAGGCATAGTGTGTATGCAGAACAACAGATGGCTGTGTGATAGCTGGTAGTAGCGCAGCGAGGGCTGTGAAATCAGTCAGTTGGTGAGTGTCGTGCCAGATGGAAGTAACCCGTGTTGAGCAGCGCGCTTACATCAAAATAGCCGTTCTCCGAGGGAGAAATGCGATGGAATGTCACAGTGAATTAGTGGAAGCCCTTGGGAATAATGCCCTACCATATCGTACAGTAGCACGGTGGGTAGGAAAGTTTCAGCAAGGACGTGTGTCAACCAGTGATGAGCAACCGTGAAGGCCATATTGCCCTGTATACTACGGTAATAAATTAGTGTGTTACGATATTTCATTGCTATTCTTTGTCCACACATGTAGTTAACACCTTGTCCTTTCGTCTCTATATGTCACATTTTCCAACCGGACTGGAATCTTCAAGAAAAAAAAATAGTTACCATGACTTTTGCCCCAACCCTCGTTATGAAATAGACTTATTTACGTTTGTTTGCTTGCATTATGAACAATCAATCCGTTGAGTTTGTTTCAACTATCGATTGGTCATGTTTTATGTTGAGTTAACAATGGTTGATGAAATTAATACATGCCGTCGCCGACGTCTTGGCCAATACTGACTCCGACGCGATCTATATAAAGCCATGGCACTACGTCACTTGGCATTGTTGAAACGTCATGAAAACCGATGGATATTTTGAAATATGAATTTTGTATTTTAGATAAATAAGTAAATACAGTATAATAAAATGCATTACTGCCAAACATGGGTCATTTACTTTTTTAATAAATCATTTCATTTTAGATTTAAAATATCCTTACTTTGTTTTTCAATTTCTTTTTTGCATGACGTCACAAAATCCGTCTGTTTGCATGATGTCACAAATTCAGTGCCAAGGCTTGTTTAGATCGCCTCGGCTTCGCCAATACCGCCTAGAGAGAGGTGGTGTTGCCTCGGCACTGAAAAGCCACCTGACCATCTTAGTGAAGGTTACATTGTTGCTTCGACTAAGAAGATCAGGGTACAGTCTTTTTCGGTATTTACGATGCTTGCCTTAATGATTCACGTTTTAAAGAGGATAATTATAAAAAGTAATAAAAAATAAAAAAATAAATAAATCTTATATATAAAATTCATTTTCCGTTTGTTGTTTGTTTGCTTGTCCACTGATAGTTTTTGCCATCAGATGGAGTTATCATATGCCACCAACTACACGGTTTCGACCAATGATTTTGACCGTTCGCATTCGTTGCATCATGATCTTTTAATCCTCTGGTCTGTGCACACATGCGAACTCCATTGTTGATCTGGTATATTTGCTGAAGAATAGGGATACTGAATATATATAGAATTATATATTCAGGATCATGATCGAAGAGTCGATTTATGGGATTTCCCAAAGCCCACAGTAGTCCTCAGGAGAAGCATCTGGCGACTTCGCCGGAATGTTACTGAAGTCAATAGCCTTGATTCCTGTTACTACGATCATCATGTTAATGAAGGTAACCGCCGACTTTACAGCATGGCTTGATGCCTTATCCTGATGAAGCCATACATGATTCTTTTCTGATAAAACATGATTCGTATTGATTCCAGGATATTTATCTGCTATATAAATATTTGATTTTGGTTAAACCTTTCACAGCGTTAATTCTTCGTTATAGCTAAGGAGCATACGTATTGGATTGCCAAGTGTTCAGTTATATAAAAATGAAACAGAAGGAAAAAAAGAAGAGGAAAAATTAATGCTCTTGTATAGAAAGAGAAGGAGGAATATTTTTCTGGACATGGAGAAGCAATACTGGAGACTAAAACCTGTGGGAGGAAAATTGCATCTGGCGATATAGGTTTTTAAAAACTAAAATAAGGATGATGACATGCTGCTCTAAAAACCTGGAATTGACCTGAGTATAGCATGGAGCCTGTGAATAGAAAGTTGGACGCCATCTTTGAGAAAGTCGGACCCCAAAAAAATAGCAAGGTAATCATTGTATATTGATCCCTTTGAGAATATTGCTTATAATCTTGCGGAATCCAGTCCCGAAATTGATGGTTATGAGTCTACTATTTCCTATAGACACAGAAGGCTGTACATGAAGCAAGATTTGTATAAGGTGTTAAATTCCCTCGGCCTCATTAAGAGCAAATTTGGGCTTCTGTATATGCCCTACCTGAAATTGCAAATATAATTGTCAAGTTCCGCTGAGTTTCATTGAATCCACGAAGTGCTTGGCAGAGAAGCCATAGGAAAAGGAATTGCTGACATTACAAAAGAAAATAGATACATAATCGTATCTTATAATAAAGAAAGTTTCATTGAGGAAGCACGGAGGCTTTACTTCAGTATTTCCATTTTCATTCATGACCAAGAAAACTTTCGTTTTATTACCAGAGTGGAACATATTGTAAGCAGCCATTTATTGGAACCAAGTGATTCTCTATCTGCATTTGTGAGAATTTGTTTGCAAACGATAGAATTCTTTAG
>JAHWFO010041017.1:54837-80153 GCA_023313115.1 Rhysida immarginata
TAACAACTGATGGCGCTACCGTATATCCAAGCTTGCTCCTCGATTGCGATGAGCGATCTGGAGCCTTGGGAAATACCTCAGTCACTAAACTTGGTGACATATACCCTTCTCAAAACAGAATTATTCGCCTAGCATTGTTTCTCTTAAGTCTAAAACTAAAACAGGCCTTTGTTCTTCTTTGGAATTGGCTTCATGGACAGAACACGCGACTATAATTACGCGGATCACACGCGTTCCAGTTTCGTTCACATAAAAGTGAAGCAATCTCTTCACTTGAATTTCTTATCAAATTTTGTAAAAGCGCATAAATCAACTCAGTTCAAACAGATTCAGTAAGTTGGATTTAAGATTTGGAAACGCAGTGCATTATATCTGATCTGCTTAATTTCTCTAGTAAATCAGTCGAAGTTTCATGCTTAAAGTTATTTTCAACTCATTCTTTCATGTTGAATTCAGAAATATAAATTTCTTTTGAAAACTCTTTGCTGAAAAGGTGGCTTTTCATTGAGATAGACTGCATTTTCTAATCGGAAGCGTTTTACAAGTACCTCCGGAATTTAGAAGCTCAGTAGCTCATGGGACAAGTCACCTAATCTGAAAGGGGACAATGCCAATGAACAGAGTAAATTTTTATCTATTTTACAAATGGCTGGATATGCTCTCCCTCGGTGACTCGAAAAAACTTCAATCCTATAATCTAGCTCAATCTACACAAGTATCCCCATAAAAGCATCGATGGTGGATCTATGATAAAGCTCTGGTTAATCATTTGCTAGAAGAGAGAAAACCCTATCTTTTACATAACACAAAAGGCAAAAGTCACATCGAGTGAGGCCAGGTAGCGTGAAAGGCTAGGCAAAAAAAGCCAAGTCCACGTCAAAATTAGCCCAATCCAAAGTTTAGATTTCTTTGAATCGGATAACTAGGCCATATTATCTGCATTTCCACCCCCTTGTTGGTTTGTTGTTATTATCTTTTCTATATGGCTTTGTTACTATATGGGACTTCGATATCCCGACGGAATTATGCAATATGGCGTATTTTATCACATTATTGAGATTATACAGGGTGTTTTTAAACTCTGTGCAAAAACTTCACAGAGATGATAGGTGATAATATACTGAACATTTTTACCAAAGAATGGATGGTTTAAAGTTCACCATTAAATTGCTACAGGAAAAAATGTTGGAAATAATCAACCCATTACCAGTTGAATTATGCATGAAAGCAGCATGCAAATTAGACCTTGATATTTGCGACATCTTGTTTTGGGATTTTCTACATTTTGTTGGACATGCGCCTTCAGAAAGACATTCCTGACACCCTTGTTTTGTACGGAGAACGTGTCTTCGTGTTCTACAAGGGCCAGAGGCAGTGCTGCTGGTACTGCAAGAAGTCCTCCCACGTCCGGAAGGACTGTCCTCTCCTGAAGAAGTGTGACTTCTGTAAGAAAATCGTGGGCAAATTCCATCAGTGTCCGGAGAGGACAGGTGCTCCACCAGCAGCCCCAACACCACCGCCTCGAGGGATGTCGTCCCAGCAGCCAGCAAAGATGACTTCACCGGCCAAATCATCTGAGCCTAGCAGAGCAACCATGCCTCGTCCTTCACCGAGGAAGTCGAAGGCGGCCTCACCATCGTCGCCTCTTCCCACGACGCCTGGAAGGGAAATGCCACCTCCTCCCCCTCCTCGCATCATGAGGTTCATCAGTCCGTCTCTCCTTCTCCTTCGCCATGTGTTTCCCCGGCGTTGGAAGACGGTCCCTCTGCTGAAGTCATCGCAGACGATTCGTTATGCTCCGGGTCGGTGTTTGCTGTGGAGGAATTTCCATCTCTTCCTCCGCCTGCGCTTTCATCGGCGTCGCAGCCTCTGCGAATTGGCCTGTGCGCCTGCGCCTGTGAAAATTTCTTCATCTGCTGGGACCTCCAAGCCATTAGCGTCAACTCAGCGGGATCTTCTTGCGACGCCTAAGAGCCCTCGCAAGAAAAAGGCCCGACGTCGTAGTAGCAAGATGGACGGGATTCCTGTATCCTCTTCTTCTGAAAGAGACAGCTGCGCAGACCATCATCATCGCAGCCCCTATTCCTCTTCGGGACGTGCTCGTTCCCCTAGACGGAAGACTTCTGAGTCTCCTCCCTCGTCGGTGAGGCTCAAGTCTCCTTCAG
The DNA here is from genome assembly GCA_023313115.1 of Rhysida immarginata. NCBI lineage: Eukaryota > Metazoa > Arthropoda > Chilopoda > Scolopendromorpha > Scolopendridae > Rhysida > Rhysida immarginata. The sequence continues at coordinate 57,003 of JAHWFO010041017.1, forward strand.
ATACAGGTCAGCTTCCATCAGCCTAATTTCGCAGTGAAGGTCTTTTCCCTAAACGTTCGTTCCCTTGGCTTGCCTTTCAAGCAATCGGTTTTGTCATCTTTCATTGCCCTGTACAGGAGGTGAAGCTTTCATTGCCCCCAGATGTCCTTCTTCTTCAGGAGGTGAAGCTTGCTGCTTCTTAACAGCTTGCTAACCTCCCGGGCCTTCGCAGTCAATATCCATCAGCACAGTTCTTCATCAACTCATCTTCTCCACATGGGCAGAGGGTTGCCTCAATCATCTTCAACCCGTCCATCATGGCGTCGAACTGTGTCTTTGACTGGGAGTGCAGGGTAATTTCTTTGGACTTCCTGCTATCTGGTCTCAAATTCCGATTGCTTAATGTGTACGCCCCGTGTTTATCAGCAGAGAAACGGACATTCTTATAAAATTTAGACTTTTACCTGTGCTCGTCCTTGCCTGTAGTGGTTGCTGGGGACTTCAATTGACATCCGGATGAGAACGACATCTTTTCGTCCGGGTAAGTCTACCAGTTGTGCCAGCGGAATGCACTTTTCGATATTTGGGCGTCTTCTTCCCATTCCAGCCAGTGTGGGTCCACCTTTCATCAAGGGCCCTCTGTGTCTTCGAGGCTGGACCTTTTTCTCGTAAACGCTACTTTTGCTGGTGCTCTGGGTTCCATGGAGATCATTCCATGCTCGTTTTCTGACCACAGTGCCATCAAGTGGTCTTAGAACCCTCCATTCCCAGCCTCCTCTGCAGGCCCTACTTCGAACAATTGGTTTCTGAACGCTCTCTGCTTGACATCGATAAATACAAGGGAACGTTTGTTCAGTTTGTGGAAAGACATCTTTACAACCTGCCTCCGTCGCTAGCTTCGTGGCCGTCGTTTTTCAGAAAGATTGGGTTGGACGCCGCTAGACGCAATCGGCGCCATCTCCTCATGCTGCAAGATATCCTGCGCCTCCTCCGCTGTTCCATCCCGAAGGGGGAGTATGCTGATGACATCCGCCAGGTGAAGAGCAGGATCAACGCTCTAATTATCCGCAGGGCCGCCGGCGCAGCTCTCAGGGTCAAACGGTCCTGGGCGTCTGACGTCCGACAAATGTCGTCAGCTGCGTTCGCAGAGGAGAGGCGTCGCGCCAATAAGAAGAGGTGTCATCGTTTGGTGGTAGAAAATGGGACAGTGGAAACGGAATCTGACATCTTGTCTGCTTGGCCACCCAGTCTTTCCATCCAACACCACGATAAAGTGGATCGAGGCACTTAGACCTTTCACTGCTGACGCTGAACTGTCAATTACTCGTCCCTTTTCCGAAGATGAAGGTAAGAAGTTTCTGTCGATGGATGGCCGTCATCAGTCCAGCCCTAGATTAGACGGCATCCCGTACTGGTTCTTTAATGCGACTTGGAAACTTCTTGGACCTTTCCTAGTGCAAATGTTCAATTCCATTCTCAAGGACCCTTTCTCCATCACGTCGGACTTTACCGCGGGGAGAATCATCTTGCTCCCCAAGGTACCGGATCCTGAACTTGTCACGCAGTGGAGGCCTATTACTCTACTTAACACAGATTATAAGGTATTCACTGGTGTACTCCAACAACGGCTCAAATGCTTCGACAACGAGTTTTTCGATCCGGGGCAATCCTGCTCCATTCCATCTTGCAGGATGTCCGACAACCTGTTTACCATCAAGTGTGTTATGGAGGAAGCGTGTGTGCGTCGTCAGACTCTCGCCGTGCTTAATCATGACCAGGAAAAGGCTTTCGAAAAGGTGAATCACGTGTTTCTTTTCCGAGTGTTTCACCATCTTCATCTTCGAAAATTTGCTAGATTATCTCAACATTGTATGCTTCTGCCACATCATGCGTGGCGATTAATGGCTCCAACTCGCCTTTCTTCGAACTGTCCAAATGCGTCAGATAGGGGTGTCCCATCTCTTCCCTCTTTTATATATTTTATTTGGAGCCACTATTGCCATTTCTTAATCGCCACCCAGATGTCTGATGGTATGACTTGCCAGCTGCTTCCATCAACATCCGTACGCTGGCATATGCTGACGATGTAGTGTTATTTGCATCTCATGCGTATTCCCTGGGCATCTATAAAAAATCCTTCGATCTTTTTAGCACTTCGACGGGAAGTTCCATCAATCTCGTCAAGTCTAAAGGCATCGCTATTGGGAAGTGGACGGTGGACTATCTTCAATCCTTCCCAATAATGTGGTGTGAGCATATTACAGTGCTGGGATACGTCTTCTCCTTTCTACCGGACATGGACTCTCGTCACTGGGAGCAAGTAATCGATAAATGTTTGTCTCGCCTTGGCAAGAACTTTCGTTTTACCACCTCGATGTTTGTCACGGCGAGGTTCGTCAAGACGCACATCTTGTCTTTATTGACGTCTAAATGCCTTTTCGCCTTACCATCTCCTCAGCTTTTGAAGAAATTGCACGGTGCAGTTTTGGACTGTATTTGGGGGTATGCAGCTGTTTGTCACCCCGTTCGTGCGGAATTGTTGTTTATCCCCTTTGATGGTGGAGGCCTGGACCTGCCTAACATCCGGAGCTACCCTGTTGCGGCCAGAATGGCTGCTCTGATCCGGGTCTTCCTTCTTCCTCCTCCCATCTGGGCCAATTTTCTGTTCCTGCACCTGCGTTTCTTTTTTAAATTATTGATGAAAAACATCTGATGTATGGCGTGTATAAAAATCCTCATAGAACATCCAGTTATTATTCTTTCTTTTTAAGGTGAATGAGCTGAAAGTTCCTACTTCGCTGCCAGTGACTATCAACCTACGGTCTCCTGGGTTCTACAATCGTATCCAGTGAGACCTGGCGACATTCATTCCCGATCTACGTCAGCTAGACCCACAATACTGGTGGAGCCTTCGTCTATCTTGGTTCTTCCAGCAGGCCGACCGGGGCGCGTCTTCTGACATCGTGCGTTGGCATCCCGAGCATCCATGGCCAGCCATCTTGAAGGCCTTCGAGAGGACGGTGTTTGATTTCCAATGGCGTCTGCTGCACCATGGATTCTATACTCTCCAGCGTTTACATCAGTGGGGAGTAGTCGGTTCTGCTGGTTGCCTGTTTTGTGGGTCTCCTGAATCCATCGATCATGTATTCTTCGAGTGCCCGTTCGCACGGTCCATCTGGGATCGCCTTTCATCGCACGGTCCATCTGATGGACTGCTCCACCGCTGCTTCTTATAAGCTGGACCTAGCCACTTCCATCGCCTTTATTAACAGTGAGCTTTGGCTGGCCCGTCAGCAGCGATCTGCTGGTGTACATTCGCCAGCCTCAGCCATATGGAGGAGAGACTCCTTCCATCTTAGGTCTTTCCTCCATCTCGAGTGGCCACGGCTTGGCCCAGCTACGTTTCGGAGACGTTATACATCATCTCAGCGTCTCTGTAAGGTCATCGGAGGGGACACGAACAATATCTCGTACCTCTTCACCCTTCCCCTCGATATCGATGACGGGTGGGCGGACGGGCCTCGTTTTGAGGCGTTTAGATAGGTGGTGCAGCCCTTGAGGGCTGCCCGTACTCCTATACCATGTGCGCCTGGGCACCCTGCCTGTTTTACGATCTAAGGGTGCCCCTCTGGAGCTATAAGATCGGCTCCAGTTCCAACAGCGGGAATCACCATCTGCATTGACCACTTCAGTCTTCACTTCTCACTTAAGTTTCCGTATCTTCAAAGATAATAGCTGTTTGAATCTTCAACTTTCCATTTCCAAGGATATGTAAGACTTTTTATTTCCTACTTGATTACTACTGTTGAGATGGACATGTTCCTAATTAACTATGACCCAGATTCTTTTGGCCTAGCGAAATCATCTCTTCTCCAGGATTATCTTCCAATCTTCACATAATTCTGATGTTGTTCAGTAATTTTTAAAAGTGTAGTGTGCCAATTTGTCCCCATTGGGGCTGAGATTAATTTTTTTCCAATTGTACACTTTAACCTTTCTAATTTTATGTTTTCCCTTTACATTTTCTTATTACTTCTGTTCTTCCTTTTGGCTAAAATGTAATTTAAAATTTCTTTCATCAATTTTTAAAGGGGGGTTTTATTTATAGTTTCTGCCCCTTAGCTTGCTTTTAGAACTTATATATGTGGTAGGGCAGTAGTCTAGTATTTTGTGTAATTTTAAAACTTCTTTCCTTCTTTTTGCTTGATTTACAATTTTTTTTTCAAGCTTTAAGTTTAATTTTATTTATATTGTTTAAAGCCAATTATATGTGAATGTTCTGTAAGCTTTACAGGCTACAGTTTTCAATTAGAATTATGGACATTATTTCTTATGTCTCATTATGCGTTCTTATGTCAAGTACGTGTTCCTTTTAAAGTAGGTTTCTCCTTTAATCTGTGTTGGCCATACAAATATTATCAATCTTGACTTTTCTAACTGTCTTAAGATTAGTTTCTGCACAGAAGCATTATTATAACTCCTAGCTATGCATTACAATTTATATAGGCTTTGAGCATTCACGTTTGATTGTCTCGAAAGTTTTTTTTGTTTAATATAATTATTTGAGATTAATTATTGAGAATTCATTTGTCTCTTATTAATATTTTTGGGGTTGAAAGTCAGACATATAATGTATTATCCTGTCCAAAGATTTTCCCTTCTCTATTCAGATGAAAATTAAAGATTTATGTTAAGTTTTCTAGAGCTTGTTTGTCTTGTTTTCTTATCTGCAAAAGACATTTAGTGCAAACAATTGTTTTAAAATTGAACACTTTGAATTTCTTATAACTTGTTAAAAATATATATATATATACAACGCAATGTAAGTTTTAAATGATGTTTGAAACGTAAAATCCACTATACTGATTTCAATATAAATTTTGTTTTGATCTTCCTATTTAACTTTAAAGCTAATTCACTAATGTGTGAAAGTTTAAGTTTGGCTCAGGGGTTGCGTGGTCGCCTCTGATGCCCGAGGACGCGGGTTCGAGGACGACGAGGATTTTTTCAGGGGGAAAATCCTGAGATCACGCACTTCCTTCGGAAGGGAAGTAAAGCCGTTGGTCCCGTGTAGTATTTTGCCGCTGCACGTTAAAGAACCCTTGCGAGGCAAAATTTGCGGCCCCTATAACGCCGTCCTGAAATGACCATGGCAGTTGAAAAGGACGTTAATACCAAACAAACCAAACCAATTCTTATAGTTTTGAAAGTTAATTCCTACTTTCTAAAATAATTTGATCTTTGCCTTAAACCTTTACTTTAGAAATCAATATTTATGAATTGATTATTAAATGTTAAATAAATAACGGTAAATATTTAAGCCACATTTAATAGGACACTACTATATTTGGTGCGTGAGTTATAAAAATAAAAGTAACGTTCACCTACACCGTTACATATGAAAGTAAATTATTGGCATATTTCTTTATTATTTTAGAAAACTGAAGGGCTGTGCCGTAAAATTTTGAAATTTATTTAGGCAGGGGCTACAAATAACCAAATGTATCCTGTAATATGCAATTTTACTAACTCATCAGCGGGCTTTGTTTAAATTTTGGGGAAAAATCTATTTTTAGCAACTGTTTCTTCTATTTTTAAATATAAATAGGTTTTGTATGTTATGTTCTGTTTTGAAGTGATACTTTTGTTAAAATTTCGCTTTTTTCTGATACTTTAAAAATATTACCGGGAAGTTTGCTTTCATATATACAGCAATCCCTTTTTTTTCCTTCTAAGTTCGAGTTCTCTTTTACTCTCTAATCTTCTCGCAGAGATTTAAATTCTGTCTTTTTCAATTCAGATTCTGTGAACCAAATGCCCCTTTTCTTCACGTCTTAAGTCGAAGATTTTATCTCTTCTTTTTTTCCCGTTTCATTTTTCAACTGGACGAAGGAGGAGTTTTTGAGTTCAACTGTCGTAAGAGTGTCCTGTTCTACCCGACTGGGTTTCGTTCGTGGTTACTGAGACGTTTATTCGTCTTTTGTCGAAGTCGCAACGTTAGCATGCAGATGACGCGATCACTGCTTCAAACCGGATTGGTAGGCGAAGAAGGAACAAAAACAAGGGGCTTTTTTCCCCTCTCGCTATCAGACTTCTGATCATTTACACCCTTCCAAACCGAGATCCTTAAAACACGTTTCCACGTTCCTTGCAACCAGTAGTTCTTTCCTAATGATGCCTTAACGTGTAAAGAGATTACAGGGTTTAAATACTTAGAAGCCCAAAAAAGGAAAGAAAAGCTGGCGATAGCAGCCAATCGGCGATGCGAATCAAACATCGGACCCACTCTTCCCTTAATCGCATCAAATCATTATGCATCACTATAAAGAGCTGGAAATATTCAAAATGGAATATGAGAACAAAAATATTCTTAAACTTTTGAAGAGTTTGGTTCAAATTATTGTGATTGGAACTTTAATACAGATATATATGTTAATTATTCTGATGATATATTAGAACAATTTTGTGGATATTTTATCCACATATTTAGAATGAAATATTGTTGAAATGTTTATGGGTTGACAAAACTAAGATCCGCAGACTAGTTATTTAACTGAAATAAGTGGTGACCAGAACGATTTTGTTGATTTGCATGCTTTACATGGTGGAAATATCAACATTCAGTTTTCCTTGTGCGGTGTGACTGTTTGTAAGCTACAAACAGTTCACCACGTGATTGTGGGTGATTGGTTGGTCCAATTTGGATGATTTGTTTTTGTTTTGTTTGTTTTTTTTATGCTGAACAAGTTTGCAATTGGGTTTTTTTCTCTATCCCTTACGGTTTTTGAGATAAATTTTGAATGTGTCCTAATTTGCATATTTGGGATGATGAAAAGTGCACCATGGGATAGGCCACTCACAACTTTCTATTCATTGGATTCATCAAAATTGACATATCTGCTTCGGTTCAAAAAATAAAAGGGGGGTTCAGACTTTTGTATTCACCCTGTATGTTGAGATGTGACTTTTTAAACAAAAAGTAGCAAAAATGTATTTGTTGATAACTTTTTAATAAATGGAAATTTTTCAAAAATATTTTGGGAATTTTAATACTCCATTAGATACTACCAAATTATAATAAAAGTTTTCAATTATTTCACGACATGTTTGTTTTTGAAGGGCCCACTTCAGGAATTTTTACCCATATCTCTATAATAATGCGGCGGGGCACCATCTTCTTGATAATAAAACCTGTCATTACCGTACATTGCACAAACGGCAGGAAAAATGGAATAGGCAAACACTTTTAGGTACTTTTCTCCAGTTAAACTATAGTAAGACTCCAGCTATCCTCTCCCGAACAGCGATTGGTCGAAGCCTAATCACAACGCGACATCGTGCTGCAAGCGCTATGAGCAATTAGTTCTTTTGTTTTCTTTATAAAGAAATTCAATTCATAAATTCTTTAATTGTTCCTAAATGCATATTTAATAAAACATAATATTGAGCTAGTTAAACTTTATTTCTATCGAAACAAAAATTCACCTTTTAAACTGCTGAACTGCAATTAGATCAAGCTCGCCACAAAAAATATGGCCGACGATGTTGCTTGTGCATCATGGGGGATAGAAGAGAAAATGTTTGGGAGTTCTTTTAAGTGTCCAAAATTATTATTTTTAATCCTGTTTGTCATAAAACGTTGAAAGTTTATTTTTGTAGGTGTTTTTTTAACAGTCTATGTTGTGGATTGTCCAGGGAACCAAGTAACAATGTAATCATACGCAGGGTGAGAAGGCCGACCAATCGCAGTTAGGGAGAGGCTAGATGGAGTTCCACTATACCTTCAAAACGGAAAGGCTCAATGAGGGGCATAACATTATTACTTCGTCCCAGAAATTTAACCTTGTAGGTAGAAAGACAAATTTTCTATGACAGTTCATAATGTGTATACATTTTTTGACTCACCCTGTATACCCGAACTGCCCCTTTTGTAGGTAGGAAAAGCATAACCTATGACAGAAGGAGTAATGTTCGGCCAACCACTAAAATAAACCATGTGCTGAAAAAAATTACATAAAATCAGTTTTACATAATGGCAAAGTTTCTCAAATGTGTTTATTTTATTTTTACATTCCCAAAGGAAACGGTACATGTAGTTACACCATTTGCTCAAAGTGTTCACCGTTCACCTCTTGGCAATACGCTAGTCGGTGCTTAGACGCACTGCAGGCATTGATTAGGATTCCCTGAGGAATATTTGCCATCACCTGCTTAATTCTTTCCTTCAGTTCGTTAATGCTTGCAGGTCGTGTCTTACCATAGCCCCATAAGAAAAAGTCAAGCGGGTAAATAAAACTTCTATGTTTTACTTTAACCTTTTATTTCGCTCACATATTCGCGTAATTGCATTTATGTAAAATAAATAGCGGGATTCGTAACGACTGGGAGCATCCATTAATTGAAAAAAAGAGGTTGAGAGACAGTGGATCCTGTCTACCAGCCCTTCAGCATACCTGCACAACAGTAAGTTATGGAGGGAAAGTCATCTCCTGCGTTCGGGAACTTTTGAAATACACGGTATATAGTAGTTTTGTTTTTATTACAAAACGGAATTTACTTTCTGAATATGCTTCGTATTATGTTCTTCATCTCAGAAAGTAATTTAAGCGGATCGTACTTTAGAATCCGAAGCGCTATAGATGGTGCTAACATCGGCTATACCGATGTGGCGTCTATGTAAGTGAAAACGAAATGCTGGAGAGTTATGTAGCACTTTTATTTGAATAGTACCAGTCGCGAGTAATTTTCCAACAGGATGGTGCGCCACCACACTGGCCCTTATCTCTGTACATGCATTCATGAATTCAACGTTTCCCCCCTGATAGTTTGAAAGGGGTAGTCCTCCATGTTCTGCAGACATTCCATTAGACTTTTTTCGGCGGGAATATATTAAGGATAAAGTGTTTTCTTCACTGGCCCTTATACAAGACGTGCTGGCGAATATTTGGCGAGAAATTGAATATCTGGATGTTCTTCCAGAAACAAAAGAAGCATATGTTAAGGTTTATTAAAGATATGAAAAATTTTCTGAGATGAGGAACATAATACAAAAACTATATTGTATCTACCTAACATACAGTAGTGTGCAAATTAATGTGAACAAGAGTGAATTTTCAAATAATTTGATTTCCTGAGTTTGGCAGGTCTGATTTACAGCTCTAACTGTAATAATTACGCTCAGCTGTTTACTGAATTGTAATAAAAATACTTACTAAAATAATTCCTCCATGTTTCAATGAAAATACCGAAAATTCCCTCTTGTTCACATTAATTTGCACACCACTTTATGTTTTATTAAATTTCCTTGTCAGGGTTAGACTTTTTTGATCACTCTGTAGATTTATGAATATTATCTGGTGTTGAAAGCTGTTGTCTATGATTTCCCTGATGTAATAAACTTATATTGATCCATTGGCTTTTTTTCCATCATATTATTTATCCACTATTACATCAATTGGACGCGATCGGGAGGAGGCATGAGTATCGCGATGTTTTAGTTAAAGATAAAACAAAAGATCGCGTGGCCTCTTCGCGGTCGTCCTCCCCCGTCTTGATGAATAAACCAGTCCAAGGCTCATTGGTGAAGAGTCAGAAGAAAAAGCCAATGGAAGAAGAAAAGGAAAAGGTGGAATAAACGCGGGGTAGAGAAAGAAAAAAAAAGAGACAGAGGGAATTACGATTTGATTGAGAAAGGATGGAACAGTGGTTCGCGGAGACGTGGCAATGAAGAAAGGAAGCAGAACCGGCCTGGTTTAGAATGAAGAGTAGGAGAAAAGCCCTGCCCGCCCTGCACAAAAGCGTATCCAGGTGCACCGAAGAGACTGGGAAAAGGAGCGACAAAAGGCGAGATTCAAATAAGGGCACAACTCTTCAACAGGACCAAATTCTTCAACGACGGGGAATAGAAGCCGGTGCTTGGATTGTCAGCGATAAAGTGCGACGACCTAAAAATGGCAGCTCGGCAGTAGCTGTTCGTTCGGCAGGGAAGTTCCGTGATCGATATGTGTTTGAAAGACAGACATTCAGAAACTCTTCATCCACGCAGTTAATTACGATTCCGGAGGACGACGGAGCATTGACAACGGATACCGGCCTAATTAATCTACTCGAGGAAACAGCAGGTAAAGAGGGGGGGTCTCCTAAGTCACGTGACCATGGGGCTCCTCAAGCCTTGTTTTCCATAGATAGCTTAAATAGTAAGCATAAACTCATAGATCTTCTTAAGCTAAGCTAATCAAATAAGGTTACTACTGTTTTGAGCCAATTCTTGATACCGTTATTCTTAGGCCCACGACATCTACTCTTACTTGTTTGTGGGAAGATATTTCGGCAACTTCTCTTGTTCTTAGTGTGCGAGTGTTCCCTCCTTTCGATAAGAAAGCCCCTGAACGGAAGAACGATATTTTTGCTATTTAAAGCCATTTAAGAATTGTGTAAAGTGTTTTGAAAATAACCGAGTGGAGCATAACTGTGAATATTATTTAATGTTTTGGTTAAAGTTAAATGGGAAGCAAAGAGACTTTGTACCTGCAACACGCCACTCAATTGTAACTGACAATTATCATATTTATCATTCATCTTTATTAAGTCAAATTCATTACAAAAATAATTAAAGTTCATTATAAATTTACTCTGACTGATTTGTTCCCACTCTAAGCACTCTTCAGCTATGATCTCTCCATTTATCCGTGATATCCACAGTTTATGGTTGGTTTCCATCCCAAAGATACATCAGTGTGTCGCTATATGCTAAGCCAAACTAATACGAGAGTTGTTCAATAAAGAATGATCAATAAATTTTCAAAGTGGTCCCTACTTAGATGCTTTGCATTTGTTCTACCGTTTATACAATTCTTCAAAGACACGCTGAAAGTCTTTATTTTTTGAGGTTGATCAGAATCGCTTCCACAGCTTTATAATACTCTGATTATGGTAAATGCCTCCCATGTAGGCATATCTTCAAATTTGATAAAAAAAAAATGTCGCAGGGGCTAGATTTGGAATTCAGTCCCTATAAGGAAGTGCAAGCGTGACGTCAATCCTGGATGCTCTTCATTCACGTGACTCGAATAGGTTCCAAACATGTCTTCTCCTTCGGGACTTAACATTGGTTCCAACATAGAGAGGGAATAAAATCGCTTTGTACAAACCCAGTGTTTATAACACTTATAAGATGAGAAATTGTTGAGTTTCTCACTGCTCAAGGAGCCAAAAGAACGATAGCATTCTTTCGTTAAGTGATTAAAAAGCGTTCTAATATTAATTCATAAATAATATAACGGTATTAAATGTCTCAATAATATAAATTCATATAATAATTTAAGAAATATCACTTTTAGTGACCGCCCGTTTCAACGTTACTAGTACGTGTATTGCGTGTTACAGTATTTGGAACCAGCGATCCCATTTCCTACGCTCTCGAAACCTTTATCGCGCAAATGACTTCAGCTATGACGTAGTCACTTGCACTCCCTATAGAAAGGATGAAACACTTCACATCAATTTTCCAATTGTTATTGCCTTCTAAAGTTCCAAATCACGAAGGTTACAAGATGAAGTAATTTCACCAAGCAAACCAGGAGTGAAATTTATCAAGTAATTTAATCTATCAATTAATATTTACTGTTTATGAAGATTTAAAGCCCACCCAGCTATGAATAAGGCTGCTTCAATTTGATTCACCTTGTACAGGGTCGAGTCACATTATTATGCCCCCCACCCCTACGTTTGTCTTCGGGGTTGCCCAGACGAGGAACTATGTCACGCATTGGGAATTGGTTAGGTGACTATATAGGGTAGATTTCCACTATGTTAAAAACATATCACACGTTGCTGCAATGGGTAAGAAACTTGATTTATCAGATCTGAAAAAGCGGATGATAATCGACTTTCGGGCCAAGGGTGGCAATATTTCGGAAACCGCGCAGTTTGTGAACTGTTCTCGTGCTGCTGTAGTTAGAGAGTACCATGACTGGGAAAATGGGACCGTTCAGAATAAACGGTATGGGAACTGTGGAGCACCGCGTGTCATTGATGAGAGAGGTGAACGTCGGCTGCGAAGATGTGTGAAGGCCAACGGAAGAGCTACAGTGGACCAATTTACCGCTCAAACCAACGAGGGTGCTACCAGACATGTCTCTAAAACCACAGTACAGAGGACCTTGCCTCGTATGGGCCTCCGCAGCAGACGGATGGTCACCGCACCCATTGCTGACGAAGGTTCATCGCCAAAAACGGCTTCAATTTGCCCAACACTACAGATACTGGACCACTTCTGACTGGAAAAAGGTTGCCTTCTCCGATGAGTCACGATTTCTGCTCCACAGAAGTGACGGCCGTTGGCGGATGAGGCGAGAAACCTCCGAGAACAAGCATCCTGCAACCATTGTTGGACAACTCCAGGCTGATGGCGGCAGCGTCATGGTGTGGAGAGTGTTCTCATGACATTGTCTGGGTCCACTGATACCTGTGGAAGGCACTCTCAACCGATTCGATTATTTATCCGTAATTGCAGATCAAGAACACCTATACAAGGCGACTGTCTTCCCAGAAGGGGATGGCACGTTCCATCAAGACAATGCGACGTGTCATACTGCTGCAATTGTTCGGGGGTGGTTTGAGGAACACGACCAAGAGTTCTAAGCACTACCCTGGCTTCCTAATTCCCCAGACGTCAACCCAATCGACAACCTTTGGGATCACCTCGATCGTCATGTGCGTACTTTGGAACAACCAACGCGTAGCCTTCAGCAGCTATCGGATGCTTTACAGTCTGCATGGTAACAGCTACCAGTAGAAACCTACCAGAATCTTACTGACTCACTCCCACGCTGTCTAGCTGCTGTTCGTGCCGCTAAAGGCAGGTATTCGGGATATTAGCTGGTGGTCATAATAATGTGACTCGACTCTGTATAAACAATCAAAGGCGATGATTCACAAAAGTAATCACACCCATACAGAAAGCTATGCTTGAGATTGTGAGATAACTAGCTTGAATGTCTGGATTAGTTAAATAAAAAAATATATGTATCGACAATTTTGACAGTAAATTAAGATATCCCTCTTGTCCTATAAAATCTCGAAGGTGAGGAATATATTTAATCCAGAGTCACAAAATTACAAACGCTTATGCCTTGGGCGCCGACTCGAAATGCAGTGTCAATGTTTACATTAGATATTGTGATTAGGTGGTTAACATAGATATTCCATTACGATGGGGAGCAGCAGTTACTGCATTACAAAAAGATTTTTCACCGTTACTCGATATCGTTTACATCCGTTATATAACACAAAAATGTGATAATTTTGAGGAAATACAGAAAAGTAAGTAAAAAATTACAGTGATATGGGTTACCTATACATGAAGTGATACAAATACCATTAAAATGTCAAAATGAAAACGTTTCTAATTTTTAAACAAATAATAACAGAATTTTATGCATAATTATGATTCGGATTTTATGGGCAGCTTTTGACTATCAACTTCACAGTCAATTTTTAAGATAGGTAAAATGGCACATTAAGCAATAAAGTGATTTATTAAACACAGTTAGCTTCCTGAAAAATCCACGGGAGAAAATATATTCATAATTCAAAAAGGAAATTCAAGTAAGTAGGAATGATGCAAATGAAAAAGATTTAACAAAGTGATTTTCAATAGTTTTCTTATTATGTGCATTGTATAACTTTTCTCGTTAGAATTCAAAACTGTAACTGCTGTAAATAAAAATCACGAGATCCCGAGAGAAACATTGCAGTTTAAAAACTGTTACTCTTCAAAGTTCTCTCTAATGATGATGATGTAACTGCACCAACACACGCTTCCTAATGACTCTGAATAATTTTCATTAATTACTACCAGGATGTACTTTCTCTCACTCCCACCCTCATTTCCGTTAGCTCTGCCTATTTTCTAGCCTTCAAGGCGCTAACGTTAACCTAATGCATCACAGGAGATGATTTTGCTCATTACTTATGGAACAACCAGTGAAGCGAAGAAGTGCAATAAGGATGGCGCAAACGATGAAACTCTTTGGCAGCGCAAAAAGTTGCAACCGAGCATTAACTTAACTGAAAGTCACAACGAGTAACTTCGACTCTGAAAAATGTCAACTAACTTAAAATTTATACGTTGATTCTTCATAGTATATGTTTCAACTTTTTATAAGCCTTGTCACAGTCTCATTAACACAAGTTAAATTATATAACAAACCTAAATTGGAAGTCACGCATTCAATGAACAATGTAATCATTTCACAAAAAACTTTCGAGTGGCAAGTCACATTTACACTCTTCCACAAAACGTCGTTTGATTCTAAACAACTCGTATATTCAAAAATGTAGGAAGTGATTCTCCTATTGTTCTATACGGGAAAATGATTTAAAAGGTAATCACAGATCCAAGCAGGCATTTCGATATCAGAGACCGTAGCAACATTGGGTTTTCCTCTTTCCAGCGGCATAATATCCGTACGATAATATTTCCAAATTATGTCCGACGCACATTATAGTTTAGGGAAGCATTTTATTTCTCTTCAATGGAAAAGCAGCATTAAAAACGAGGGCGATCGCGTATTAAAGACATTGGAAGGAAAAAGAATTGTTCAAAACCCGGTTTTATACCGTTATTTACTTTAGAATTTCTCAGAATTGCAGCTACTTAGAACATGAATGGCGCTCTTTATTTACGTAATGTATTTAAAATATAAATAGTATACAATTTCTAATCTTGTAAGGTGCGTTCAAAAAAATATAACAACTCGTATACATTTTAACAATCTGAACATGCTCTAAAAATAATCCAAACATAACTGAATATAAAAAATAGTTTTTGTCTGTACGCGTCACGCTTTTCCGGGGTTTTCATTGGCTGAAAGTGATGATGATGCAAATGTACGTGTACTTTTATGTTTTATTGCCTTAGCAATAGAACGTTCGTTTCCAAGAATTATTGACAATGAGCAGAAGGTCAGTACAGTAGGCAATCTAGGTCTGTCTCCCTGGAGAGATCAAAGAAGATACACGTGTCTCTTTTCAGTTGCAGTTCGCACTCTTCAGTGAAAACGATACAGACAGAGGGCTTCTCGACAAAGGGGGTCACTTTCGGACCCCCTTCTTAGAATTGATAGTTATTAGAACATAACATTTTCTTCGAGTAACATCAAATATGAGCAGTAACTGGAGGTTATGGAAAGCTAGCAGACTATAGAGAAACAGCGGAAAGGCGGCAGAGGAAGCAGTCCCTTCATTCGGTTATGTAAGGGTTTCCTAGAGCACTGCTGCAACAGAGAAAATGGTGAGTGACCCAGTGGCATTGAAATTCGCAGGTGCCCATCGCCGATCTAAGCATGTCAACAGAAGAAACGGCGACTGCTAGGCTACACCAAGTTTTGCTTCAACACATCGAGAGGCAGAGTGAGAATTGCAACAACAGATTACCGATTTAAGCGAAGTAGCGAATAACCCCAGATTGTTGGAATTGTGGAGCACACAGACACAAGCGATCATGTACATCCACCGCCATTCAAGAAGGACAAAACCAAGCCCCATGGAAGAAATTGAGGTCGCCTATCGAGAACCTGATGAAGAGGAGTCGGCCACGCAACGAAAGACAATACTTCAGCGCCGTTTGCGAAATCGTCTGTTTTGAGGAAGTAGCCAACAACAAGGTTGATGTAATTGCATTGCCACTTGGGGTGGATATAGAAGAGCACTGCTGCAACAGAGAAAATGAATATGATGTAATTGGGAGGATATAGAAGAGCTACTGCCTTAGTAGATTATACAGGGTGTTCTCGAATAACTTATACAAACTTGAGGGGGGGTGATAGACGGATCAAATCTAAGCAACATTTCCCTCTTTCATTTTTTTCTCTGGGGCATTGTTTTTGAGATAAAAAATGTTGGACGTCGCGTAGATGTAATATGCCACTCAACCCGTGCCTATGGAACACATCAAAATCATGTCAATCATGTAATAAAAAGAACAAAAATACAGGATGTTGCAGGTAACTACAGGGCAGTGTAACGGGAAGCCTACCCGCTCGATTTCAGGGGCCGGCTCGACATCAAATGATAATTGGGTAATTGACCTTTATCACTTGTATTGTGATTGGTTGCTACTAAACGTCACTGATTTTTTTACAAAATGCAAATGGCGGATACTAGACGTGTTAATGGCATTTGTTGACTGTATCGTAAATGAAAGTTTTAATTGTTGTTGCTCAAAATTTGTGTTGCTATGGTTAAATATTGTTGTTTTCCCAATTGTCAGAGTGAGAAAAAAAAATAAACATCATTAGAAAACAATTTTATAGGTAATTTGGAAATGACTATGATATTAAAATTATGAAAGGTTATCAGTAAACATTTAAATCATTATATTTTACAAAATTAAGATTAATAATATATGTTGAATTAATAAAGATAATAATAAAAATCTTTAAAATAGTAAAAACCTGTGGAAAATGTAAAAAAAATGAAGTTTGCTCAAATCACAAGTGCTTACAACACGACCAAAGGACGCCATTTTTTATGTGGTCACGTGGGTAGTCAAGGCTACGAAGGCTAAGAAGGGGTTTGAGAACGAGAGTTTATGATAAAGGTCAATTTTCTCAAAAACATGACAGTTTTGACGTTCATCCTCCCCCCTCCCCGACTGTGGAAACTGCTGGCTGCTGCAGGCCACCTTCATCTCCCTCCATTCTGCCAATCGACCGAGCCAATAATGTGACTTGTTTTTTATGAAACATGAAAATATTTTACAATAAGTGTTCAAATTCCTCTGGCAGGAATGCATGCTTCACAACGTCGCCGCAAGGACTGACGTACAAGTTCAAAAGTTCCTGGTTCTTCGCGAAACTGGTCCGCAGCTACGGCGATTCTGGCTATCAGCTCTTCATCGGATTCCATTGGTGTCTCGTATACCAATGTCTTTAAGTGCCCCAAACAGTATCTATCCAAACAACTGTTTCCTGAAGGTAGGATTTCAACATTTTTTACCTTAAAAACAATGCCCCAGAGAAAGAAATGAAAGAGGGAAACGTTGCTTAGATTTGATTCCTCTATCCCCTCCCCCCCTCTGATCCGGCCCGGGTACCGGGCCTCTTTAACTAGTTTATTAGAAAAAAGCTAAACAGTAAAACCAAATATTTCATTGTTCAAAAAATAATATCACACAATTTAAGACTGTGATATCGCACAGTAAATCGAAAACATGGATCTGAACAAAAATTAAATAGAAATTTTTATGCAAATTTCATTGTAATCGTTTGTCTCATTCAGGCTGTCGAATATCTCCCCCGTGAAAAAATTCCGGATTCAAAATAAAAGTTATTTCGATGCACTAAGTTCGAGCGACACTCTGTTCCAATGGTTAGGTACACTCAAAATAGTAATGCCATGATGTCTCCCAAATTAATGCCAAATAAGCTAGAGCGCGCAAAGCTTTCACTTTCTCGTTATGCCACTCTTCACAAGAACAGTTCCTCTAATAGAAAAATATATTCCTGAAAATGCTAAATTACACGGTCTTTGTATTGTAAACATCGCCGCTTCGCCTTCATGTGTCCGAAATCGCAATTGACTGTTTCGCCTCGATTCTGGCATCTGAAATCGCTCACTACGCAGGCGCTCTCTATCTCATTTCTCCTCCATGATAGTTACGGGACGTTCGTAATTATTATTGTGGGGATATTATATACTTCAACAATGCCGTAGACAAAACGACTCTCAGAATCTAAAACGGGTCAAATCACGGCCTTCTAGATACTAACAGGCCTGAACATGGAAAAGATAAAACATTATTTCGTCAAACTGGTGGTGCTCGAGGCTAACGAGAAAGACAGGCTGCGGCATTGAAAAGTCACATGACCAAGATGGGTCTATTAACAACGCAACTTTCATTGTTTCCATCTTGTATTTTAACAATCAGTGTTTTATCTTTTGTTGGAAACAATGAAGATTGGATTGTTAATAGACCTATCTTGGTCAGGTGACTTTTCAGTGCCGGAGCCTGTATTTCTCGTTAGCCTCGGGTGGTGCTATTACAGAAGTTAGTTCAACGTCACAATCTTAGTGCTTCAACAATACAGTATTGACGTCATGTTCAGGCCTGGTAGTTTCTAGGAGGCCGTGGTCAAATACATGATCACCGAGAGAGAAAGCCTCACCACTGAAACTTAATACATTGTTACATCACAATCATTAGGGCAAATTTCGGGCTTATTATTGGTAGAAATAAGAATAACAATGGCCTAATGATGATGTAACAATGCCTTACGTTTCAGTGAATGAGGTGCTCTCACACACGGCAAAAACATTGGATAGATCAAACAACATCATACTAAATTATTTGCGTTTGGGTGATCAATATGGCTTATATAAGTTCACAGAAAGGCTGCGGAAACTTACAGCAAAAAAAAAGTCATCGTACGTGAAATAAGTGTAATAAATGCTTTTTTGCGAGCTCTTGCGAGACTTCCAGACATACATGTGTGCGAATCTAAATTGTCAATGTGTTGCATCAGTCTGGCAATCTCGTAGCCAACGAGAAAGACAGGCCCCGGCGCGGAAAAGTCATCTGACCATACTAGTACGAGTAATAATGTAACCTTCATTGTTTCCATCTTGGATTTTAACAATCGATATTTTTTCGTTTGTTGGAAACAAAGAAAGTTGGATTGTTGGCCGGACTACTATGATCAGGTGACTTTTCCGCGCCAGGGCCTGTCTTTCTCGTTGGCTACGGGCAATCTGCAATTCAAGAAAAAGAATCTGCAATTCAAAATTCCATGATAAAGAAGACTCTCAACAGGACAACACAGTAAAATGCATTTTCCACTGCGCTATGGGCAATCAGCAAGCCCAAAAGACAACAATACTCGTTACATGACAATACCCATTATTAACACTTACTCAACTGTGAAAATCTATTGTTACACACTCATCCGTCGCCATGAGCAGAGGGATTCTTGACATAACAAAGCCAAGCAAACAAACTATTTACAGGCAATAGAAAACTTTTTTTTTTTGGCTAAATCACAAGCGCCAAAAAAAAATTATTGAAATAAATAGAAATGAAAATGATAATAAATAAATAATAAAGTAAATAAAAATTAATGCGGCCTGTCGCGCCCTCTGTCCGAGTGATTTGATCTTTCCTGAAACTCAATATCCTAGTAATTTCTTGCCTAAGGATCTCCGCCATAGAAATTGATTCTAAAAAGGGATCCGTGAGTCAAGATGGTCGAGAACCACTGATTTCGAGTAATTGAACATTTAGCAGTAACGTTAATTGGTACTTATTTTTGCGTATTACTTGAAAAAATTGTTCAACGAGAATAGAAATGCTAAAAGGCAATAGGACTTTGGCAAAATTAAAAGAGCTAACTGAAGCATTGCCGGAGTCTTTCATTAAATATTTATTTTACCGGTAAAGTCTATTTGATGATTTTTTTTCATGAAAATAGATCATACTCTTGCAGTAATAGATAGACATGAAGCACCGACAATTTCGCGCCAAAGCCCAAATAATTCTTAATGTAAATAAAACATTGCTAAAGAGTTTATATTTTGGCAATGGCATTTTTTTGTTTTACAGTAATTTATCTACATTTTTGATCTTGGTATATTCCTCGAGCCGATCTGTTCCTATAGTAAGGGAGATCCTTGCGATTCCCTCACGGAGTGGAGCAAATCCGACGCAATGTCCTTCTCCCCAGACAAGACAATCGCGGTCTTCTTCATCCAGAGAGGGCCGTCCCCCCACCCGCGCTTATATATGAACAACTCGTGCCTCCCAAAAAGAAGAGCCCACAAGTTCTTAGGGGTCGTCCTCGATGAAAAGCTCAAATGGCAACAGCACACAGCTCGGATGAAGGACCACTTGAGGAAAAACCTGGCTCGCATTAGACGCATCACTAAGGCAAACTGGGGACCGCCTTGGTCGGAGACCTCCACCATTCTTTCTTCACTCTTGCAAACTATCGACCAAATAAATTTCTTACTCCTCTTAACCCCTAAACCCACCAGGGAACAATTAATCAAGCTAGAGAGGAACGTTTGTTTACATGCTACCCAGTCGTCTCCCAATCAAGTATTATGTGCGGACTCTGACTTAAAACAGCCGCCACTGAGATGGGAAGCCAAAACAATAATTTCTATATATTCGTTTTTGCAAGCGTCTCCGACTTTCAACGTGGAAGCCTCCCTATATGATTTTTCCGCTATAGAAAGTAATTTTGTTACAATCATCGCTCAGCCGCAACCCCTGAAACAATTAGATTGCCCCCTCAAGGGGTAAAATTCCAAAAATCAGAAACACGTCCGGATCGACTTTAACTCGAGCAAAGTCCGAGGCCTCCTCTTTTCAATTTTGACCAAGTTCCAATGTGAGAAAATCCAAGTTTTTGGCAGAGACCTCATAGAATCCCCAAGGTTGTCATGCCTTGACCCAGACATCGTGGTTCTCCCTTCGGGCCTAAGGGCCTCAGACCCGCCAGGCTTTGTCAGACAAGTCGTATCCGAGCTCTTCCATTACTCCTTCCCAAAATTTAGGTCAATTTTCACGGATGACTCTATCACCCCTGGTGCCTCTTTAGGAGGAATTGGGATTTATGAGGCAAATAAACTACTATTAGCCAACAAATTAAGCCCGGTTATGAGTGCCACCGTCTTAGAACTCCTTGCTATCCACAAGGCAATTATGTTGATCGCCCTTCAAAAACCGGCGAAGATTTTAATCATCTCTGATTCGAAAAGTGCTATTAAGGCCAACAAAAAATCCCTTTGTTTGGGGAAATGGTTTCATCTTAATATCTTGGATCACATTATTTCCCTCACAGGGGTACTTACTGGAGCAACTACGACATTCACCTGATGTGGATCCCTGGACAAAGGGCTTCATAGGGAACGAAATGGCGGACCGTCTGGCTAATTGGGCTAGAACATCTAACAGCCCAGTCAAATATACCCGCCTCAACCCTAACCCACTAAGAGTATACACTAAGAAAAAACTTACTGAGCTCTGGTACGCCGAGTGGTGCGCTGATCCTCGTGGCGGGCACTATAAGCAACTCATAACATTACTTCCTAGACACAATAGAATCAGTCCCAAATGGCTTACCTTCTCCCAAAGATCAACCTTATTCAGACTCAGGTGCGGACATCTGGCAACAAATTACTTTTTACATAAATAAATATTAGTCCCTCGGAAAAGTGTCCCTGTGGTGTGACCGAAACGGTGAAGCATATTCTCCTAGAGTGTCCCAATTTTCGACGTCAGAGGGATCGCCTGTTTAACAGCCTCGCTCTCAATCGCACACCAGCCAATGTGGAAAATATTCTCCTCCTTGCTCCGGGAAGCAGGCAAGCCATTTATGCCTTGATGGACTTTATCCAGGATGCTAATCTAACTCGTAAAATCCTTGGCCCTCTAGTACAATAGAATAACTTTCTACCTGTGATCGTGGGAGATGAGAGCTGCGGTCTGAACTGAACTGAACTGAACTTGATATATTTACAGTTTTGAGAAAATATGCATGTTGCATTTACAATATAATATTAAAACACAAGCGAACCTCTGGTTTTACTGCCTTATATTTCTTTCAAATCGGTACTTTAAAATACCATAAGTAATAAAATTTTATCTCATCTCATGCTACTTGTCTCCAGCCGGCTCGGTGGCCGAGAGGGTTAAGGCACAGGTCTTTCCGTTCTCGATACAAACGAGTCGCGCGTTCGAATCTCTCCGAGGGCATGGATGTTTATGTTTGTCCCGTTCATAATCGTTTTTTCATCATCATTGGGCCTAGTACAATAGAACTGAGGTCGCAATGCTTGATTCTTTGACAACCACCCCTTTAAAAATCATTACTCATTACTTGTCTCCAATTTTATCCTCGTTGTAAAGAAAATCTTTGTACGTTTAGTACGCTGTATTGTGAAAGATGATAGCAACCATGCTTCTTTATACATATAGTATTATTATTAACTATCACGTAGAAGTTAGACGACTAAAGTGTATGAGCCGAAGGTGTAATGCATTTACTGAAAGATTACATTAGCGATTGAAGTGGGGAAGTCTTCTAAAATTGAATGTTTCCGAAGAGGTTTCGTAGCGTAGGTCACATGACAAAAGAATGAAAGAAGGGTCGCCATCATTTTATTAGGTGTCGGTTGCTTTAATTGCAATTATCGACTTGTCTTCCGCTCATTTCGGGCATTTGTCTTCCCTCCCTTAGGATTCCTTTGTATATCACTCTTGCGCTGCCCGCTACTTTCTTAATGCTCATCACTTTTAACGTCCCTCTCCCTTTCTCTTTCTATCATCCTTGTCCAATGGAGTTCATTCCCTTGTGGATTCTCTATCTCGTTACGACTTCTCCATTTCCAGCTTTGGAAATTAGGTTCTTGTGTTGTCACTTATCAGACACTGAGTGATTGATGAGTCGATGAGTTCTTTTTCAGCTGCCGTTTTTTCCCCCTTCACTTCGGTTTTTATTTTTATACTCGTATTTCCTAAAAACATTTCTTTCCCTTCAAAGTGCTCTTGGTTAGAAAGAATACGAAAAAAGAAAAACGGTGTTTCATATCTCCATTTCGGACTAACGCTATTCTAAAATTTCAGCTCTGTTGACAAGGAACATATCATTATTCATATTATCTTTATTAAAATATTTCTTAAACGGAGAATCCTCTGTAGTGTTTATTTCTTTCCAGAAGAAATCTTGGGCTGCCCAGAGAAACAATTACTAAGCAAATGTAATTTGTTCCTATCGTCTTAAAAAGTCTATTTGCTCCTTAAGGAGAATGCGAATGTCGACAACAACTTATACCTTCGAGGCTAATTTAACATCTGCGAATGAATAAGCGGGTTCTCTAGAGAATTCTTATTCCACTGTGAAATCCGTTATAGTGGTTGCGATGTCCATTTCAGATCGATGTTTTAGTAAATAAAACAATTTGTAAAAATAAATTAAAGTTTTGGATTAGTTATTTACCATATGATAGCATTCGAAGGATGATTATTAGACTGTAGAAAAATAAAATTTTAACAAGAGTACTTAATTCTTTATTGAATAATGCACTTCATTAAGGAAATAAAACACTTCATTGTTTTCATATAATTTATGGAGAAATAAATTTAAAATAAAATTGATAAAGAGAGAAAGG
>JAHWFO010041017.1:113283-161523 GCA_023313115.1 Rhysida immarginata
ATTGATTGTGATACTCCTACCTTATTTGCGACAGCCCCGTGAGTTTTGGGATTTTCTGCAGAGATGAGAGGCTTGACTTTTGCTACAACCACCGGTGTTGTGCTTGGAGTGGGTCGTTGTCTTGAGGGTCCAGGTTCGTCCAACATTGCTGGTATTGCGTTTTTTCTGTTTTTATTTAGTATGTTACAGATTCCTGCCTTCGAAATGGTGAGACCCCTGGATTTGAATTGTTTTATAATCATGGAATAGCGTCGGAAAGCGCATTTATATATCCTTCCCAATATCTATCGATTTTTGGCGGCATTCTCGCAGCTAGCGTTTTGTACAACGATTAAGAATGATGAAGCGATGTCCCCTTTATAAGTCCTCACGACCGCGTAGCCCTGTCAACCACGTGGCTGGAGAATTTGCATATGTAAATCGTTTACTTGTAACGTACTCAACTCTCTGTAAAAGGATGCATTATCTATGTGCAATAGTGACATTGATGCAGCTCTATACCACAATGTCCTCGAGTGGTGCAAAATCCTAAAATAAATTACGTTAAATGTTAATTTTTCTATTAGCATTAGTATCACTCAATGAAGGTACTCGTTTCATTGTAGTTAGGCTTGGTTATTAATTAGGTTATCCATTTTCACCCCGGTTTCACATTATACAGCGCTGTATTCCTTTATAGATGATTATTTAAGCAAAATATTTTCGAAGACTCTTAGTCTTCCTATCATTTGTTACCATTCTGGTTGTCAGAAGGAACCATTAGCGGCCTTAAATAATGATGGCCATCTTGCTATCTGTCTTTCAATTTTAAAGCTTTTTTACAATGTGATAGATGAACTGTGGTGATTTTTCATGTATTTTAATAACAGTTTTTTTTAAAGAAGATTTTTAATAAATGTCTTTATTAATAAAAAAAACCAATTCCTATATCATTTAAAACAGCCAACATAGTAATTTTATATAATGAACAGCTAAAGCTTTCCATTAAATCCTTAAATACCTCTAACCTTCATCTCGTTGGATATCCGTTATGTGCATTAAACTAGCTTTAAGCCAGTATAAAAAGTAAACACGTTTTAGTTTTATTTCTCTAAAAGTATTTTGTCTTTTGCTCTTGTTTTTTGCAGTTTTCTTGTCTGAGAAAAATCACTACGATATTAAAGTAAACCGTCAAACGGAGTGACAGGTGAGTGATGGTTTGCAGTGTTCTAATAAAATCCCATGGCAGCATTTTCTCCGCCCACTTCTAGTTTCTTGTTGCAATTGAACGGAGAAGCAAATGTAATTTATTTTTCCCCTTCGGAAAAGAAGCCGGCTCCTTTTTATCATTGCCTATCTGATGAGTGGAGAATCGGTTGAAGGCGTCCAGTGACTTTGCTGAGACAATCTACTTCTGAGCAAGTAAAATTTTTTCAGGAAGAAAGAGAAAACAGATCTCTGGCGATAATGGAAGAGCTAATTTATATCTGTTAATTAGATGGGAGCGATTTTGTAATGCTTTCCAATTATTTATTTGAATTTTTTTCTGATCATCGTTTAACTCTTTATCAGTTAGAAAAGATAAGGAGAAAAAATGTTTTCATTTACGTTAATTTTATTTGCGTTAACGCTAAATACTATAATGGTGAGTTGATTACTTTACTAATTTTGTAATGTATTATACTTTAGTTTAAAAAATGTTGCTTACTAAGAGATTTAATGACTTACGTAGTTCATTATAAATATTTTTGATTTGCGTTAGCTTCTTTAATATTTGATAAATTGTTTATAGGATGCTCTTGTAACAGAGCATTGAGCTTTAAGCAAATGAAATTGCGGAACCTAATATACATGTATATATGTTTTATTTTTACCATAGCAAAGAATTGGACTACCGTATCATTAGGTATACAAAACTGTATACCTTATAAAATACCTGAAATGACTGACATCTTAAGCATTGACATCACGAAAACTGTAATTTGATGAAAACAAGCCAAGGCTTGAGCGGCTAATGGATATTGACGGATAGCCGAATATCCTAAGTAGGAAGGACTTAGGACATTCCCGAATAACCAATAGTGTCAACCGACCTGTGCTGGTGACACTTCAGTTAAAGTGTTCCAAACGGAATTTCCTGAATACTTGGTGACAATTAGGAGTATTTAGCCTTATCCCGACATGCAAGCACTCCTGGGACGGACTGTACTGTCCTGCACCATAATCCATATTCTATGGATAATTAACTTTCACGGGACCAGATAAATTTTGAAGACTCTACTCTGGTAGAAATGATCATGATTGAGTCAACCTTCTAATGCGAAGTTGATCCTCCAGAACCTCAGGTACAATCAAGTATTACTGAGGTTAGAAAAGATCATCAATACCGAAAATAATCGACTCTCTGAGGTTGCAAAAGAGAAGAAGATAGCTGAGGGAAGTTGGGTTGAAACCGCTCAACAGCAAAAACTTTCTGGAAAGATAGCACAGACTCTCTGCAAAGCCCAATAAGCACTCTTTAATCCGTTAGGAAAATTTCGGTTTCGAACGCGTGGTTTCTAAGGAATAGGGAATGTAAACCATCAGATCCTAACTAAGGTTCCTCGAGCAACCAACAACCTAAACGCCATCAGATGCTTGAGGATCCTTCAAGCGTACCTTTTATCATAAAAAATTATATCCAACCTCAGTGGGGTTTTCCTAGCTGAGGAAATCTACATCGCTCTGAGGATTGAATGAACTGTGGAGGTAAGTTAATCTACGATTATTCATGCCTAAATTTCCGAGCCTGCATATTGATTAAGAACAATATTAAAGCATTGCCAATATACCAACTCTGTTCCAGGCACTTGGCAATAGCCAAAATTGTTCTTCGAATTGCTGGAAAGAACCAAGAAATCATTTTTGTTTCGGAATACATATCATTTGAAGAGAGCTCACCCATCATTGAGGATCTGAAGATACTTTTGGAGACTTCAGTGACTCAAAATGTGGACGTTATCCCTGGATAGGATGCCAATGCTTATCACACACTATGGGAGAGAACTAGCATCAACAAAACAGGCAGCTTATTATTTGACTATATTTTAGAAAACAACTTGGATATTTTTTAACCACAGCTATAAACCGACCTTCATTGCTGCAGTAATAAGATAGGCTATTGACATAATCTTTGGTACAGCTAACTTAGGTAAAGGAATTAAAAAATGACGTCTCGATGAAAATCATCCTTGGTTGATCATCAACATTTACATTTTTCTTTGTTAAGTAATGAAGATTGGAAAAGAACTTTCAGGGACCGAAAAAAGACAAACTAGGATCAGTTTCAAGAGGATTTATGAAGCAATTTGCATATCAACAGAAGTAGCTCTGCACCACCTTGTGATAAAGACAGAAAATATTGACACACAAAGAATTTGCCCTAGCCGCTTTTTTTTTATAATACTCCCTATGTCTCGATTGCAAATCATTTAAGTTCAAGAGTAATCGAATCGCTCTTACACAAGTGAGTGGAAGCGCTTTCGGCGGACATAATCGTGGCGCGATGAAATTGAGGTTCGACCATTCAGGGTTATCTGCAGAGAGGAATTCTTTCACCCCTGCTATGAAAACCTGATTGTGAACGACCTCATTTTCAAGCTAACGATTGTGGTATCTATATCAAGTTTACTCGGATGAAATTGTCATCTACGTTTCGAGAATAGACAAACGAATATTATTAGGCCTCATCAGGTTCAAACGTGATGCAGTGGATGGGACTTAAGGGTAAATCCTCAATAGACCACACAAGTACCATTCACCTTCAGGAGAGAAATAATTCAAACTAACATACCAACTTTGTTTGGGTATAAGATCAAGTTGTCGGAAAAATGTCAAATACTTATGGCTAACGCTTTACAGTTGATTGACTTGGAATCGACAGCTTGACAACAAACTTAACCAGGACTATTTCTTTGCAGAAGAGTTCTAGGTAATCGTAATGTATTTTGGCTCCATGGTAACCAATTCTTGAATGCAACAATTAAATTTATTCCAGACGCATTTCGGTCTTTAAATTATCGTTGGTGGTCGGGTTAAATTGACGTAGTCGTCTGTTTGTACGTAGTTCTGCTTGACATGATTGCTCCACACTTTTTCCACTTAAAATGAATATATTTAGCACTTTTGAAATGGTGTTTCTTCACAGCGATCTTTCAGTTGACCCATGGATGGTAAACGAAATTTTAACAGTGCCTACAACTTACGTGATGAGCTCGGGATTGATAGTATTAATCCTACTAATTCGTATCCACCTAGGAATCATTATTTTTACATTGTATAAATCTGAATTGGGGGAAGCCGTGGCCTGGTAGGCTTTCACTGCGCATACTACTTCTATGAAGTTAAGCAACATCAGGCACGGCTAGTGATTGGATGGGCGACCATCAGTGAGACATAATCTACACCCCCGCCCGTTGCTGCGATCATTATACAGCAGTCGTTAATCCAGGTTCATTCAGGGACCCAACTCGTCGGCCTCTGGTCATACAGGCCCTGGATGGACATATTGGATTACAAAATCATATGAATCTTTCACTGCAGGTTAAAATCAGAAGGACTTAGCAGAGAAGATTAAATGAGCTGTTTGTACAGTTTTTATTTTGCTTTGACTATCCATCGTGTCTCTTTATTACCATTCTAAAATACAGTGCTCAAAATACTTAGGGAAACAAAAGATACTGTAATGTAAAATACGTACAACTGACGCAATTGACCTTTATCATAAACTCTCGTTCTCACCCCTTCTTAGCCTTCGTAGCCTTGACTACCCACGTGATCACATACAAAATGGCGTCCCTTGGGTGTGTTGCAAGCACTTGTGACTTAAGTAAAATTCATTTTTTTACATTATCCATAGGGCTAGATTTCCTACATGAAAAAAATTTATACACAAGACGTTGTATGGAAAAAGGGTTTAGATTTTACTGTGGGGGGTATATTAAAGATATAAACATCGAAGATACCGAAGAACAACATTTCAAGCTATTTGCTACATGCTGGAGAAATCTGCTATTTGCATGTTGTTTGAGTATTTCTTGCTGGATTCTATTTCTTTCAGCAAGCCGACAAGCTCGTTCACAAATCAAGACTTTGTTTGGTGAAATGTGGACAGATGATTTAGGGAGATTTTGAGTTGGTAGGGCTCCTGCACGTAACTGTTTTCTTTTATATGTATAACCTAAGTAAAAATAATAAGAATGCATTAGTGTTAGTTATAATTCCAGCTCTAATCACATAAAGAAAAATATTAGAATTTAGTATTATTGATCTAAGGAGTTTAAATGATTAATTTTAAATTTAATGTGGTTAGTCTCCTTTTAATGGGGAAAATCGTAAAATTAAAATTTAATAAAAATAAAAAATAAAAAAATAAAGTCACCAATCTTGAAAAACGATGAAGAAACTTGTGAGATGGAAGAAAAATTTAAAGGATGTAGTCTATTGAAGATGTTGTTGATAATAGAAATAAATTTAGTCTATTGAGGATGTAGATGAAGTCTTGTGAAGATAATGTTGATAGTGGAAAACGATAATCTTGAAGGAAGTGTTGGTTTTGAAATACAGATGAAATTTTGAAGAGGGATCCAAATATTTGGGATAAAATTTATATAAAACGTTTTCGAGAATATTTCTCATCATCAGTAGGATAAAACATTTTTGAATAGTGAAAACGGTTGGAATAAGAATTTAACAATTGATATAAAGATGATGAAGCTAAGTTGGTTGTTGTATACTAGGGTGATTGTTGTTTAAAAGCAGTGTCCATTTATTGTTTATCTCTATTGATGGCTTGGCTAAATTTTTGTTATTTGGAATGATATTTATTGTTTCTTTAATTAATCTTTTTTTATAATTTTCTTCTTATCCAATGATTATCGTTTATAATGAACACTTCCTTCAAGATTATCGTTTTCCACTATCAACATTATCTTCACAAGACTTCATCTACATCCTCAATAGACTAAATTTATTTCTACTATCAACAACATCTTCAATAGACCACATCTTTTAAATTTTTTCTTCCATCTCACAAGTTTCTTCATTGTTTTTCAAGATTGGTGACTTTATTTTTTTATTTTTTTCCCACTTTATTTTTTTATTTTTTTGTTTTTATTAAATTTTAATTTTACGATTTTCCCCATTAAAAGGA
Source organism: Rhysida immarginata (assembly GCA_023313115.1). NCBI lineage: Eukaryota > Metazoa > Arthropoda > Chilopoda > Scolopendromorpha > Scolopendridae > Rhysida > Rhysida immarginata. Next base: position 119,453 of record JAHWFO010041017.1, read on the forward strand.
GACTAACCACATTTAAATTTAAAATTAGAGTTTAGTTTCTAAAAGCAAGAAAATTTCCAGAATAATAATAATAAATGAATGATAAATATTAAAAATGAAGCCTTTCTATCAGATAAATATTCGCTACAGATTTCAAAGAATAAAAACTTACTACAGATTTCAAAGAAAAAATATTTACTACAGATTTTAAAGAATAAATTTGTATGAACTATTACAGAGAAGTAAAAAATATTATATTTACCTTCCAATACTCGGTAGTCTTCAACTGCAAAATGCTTACAGCAAATCCGTGTAGAAAGGAAAGAAATTTTTTTCCCGATACGTAACTTGTGTAACCACTGAGTTTGTAGAGCTTTTTCTTTTGGAAAACGATGGAAACTAACACCTTCATCACCCTCCTCACTCTGACAATTGGGAACACAACAGTATTTAACCATTGCAACAAAAAGTTTGAATGACAACAATTAAAACTTTCAATTTTGATCAGTCAACAAATGCGGTTAACACGACCAGCGTCCGCCATTTGCAATTTGTAAAAAATCAGTGACGTTTAGTCACGTGATTGGCAACCAATCACAATACAGGGGATAAAGGTCAATTGAATTAAAAATATATAGAAGAAGATTCTGTGATATGGGTAAGAAAAACCTCATTAGCGAAATTTTATTCAATTAAAGGAACATGATGTGATATGAAATTCAAAATACACGTTTCTATGTACTAAATAAACTCTAGATTTTACTGCTGTGTGATCCCTCGAACATCTAAACCGGCTACACACCTGTATCAAATAACTCGATGAGGTTTTTCAAGGTGGTCTGGAGAATGGGAGTTATTTCGCCACTCGTCAATGAGCGCCTTCTGAAAGAGTCAGTGGAGCTATAAGTCTAAAGGTAGTGCGTCGACCAAATGCCTCCCAAGAAGCTTAATTAGATTTAAATGATGGAAACATGCTATTCATTCCACAGACTCGATCCTCTCCTCTTGAAGCTTGTTCTCTGCCTGCTGAATGACGTAGAATATTTCTCCCATAAAAAAGGAACGAATCACCGATGATTGAAGCATTACTAGGTGCGTCAGCATCTAGACATTTGCGCCCTTTCTTATGACTTACCAAGATCCTGCAACAAATACAAATATAGCATCCATATCAATCGCAGGATTCGAACCTTCTGAGAGATTTGAAATGTGGAACGCCTACGTCCCAGTTATCTCGGCATGTGGCTTAGCAATACTCGCGGCATGACAACATAGTAGTACTGAGAAGTTGACTGCCGTTTAGGATGATGACATATAAGTCCATGCGTTCACTTAACCAGATATTTCGTGTTTTGAATTTTCTCCAAATAAAAATTCGTCGATTGTGAGACAAGAGACTGAATCTCCATCGTCAGCGAAAAGAACTGAATCATTCCATTCGTCGTATTCCTAACAAGATGTTCTTCTCTACAAGGGTTATCTATACATTTGTAACAACATCCGGGGGTGATTCCTGAGATCAAAACAAGAAAGAATATCTCTATGGAAAATATGTCCTATAAAGCAATATTAATGGTTCATGCATGATGGGCCTCCAGTGCACTTCAGTTTGGATGTACGTCGTTTTTTGGGTGTACGGCTGGGTCCAGTGCTTTTTGGCCTGCCCGGTCTCCTGATCTTATTCCACTGGACTTTTATCTTTGGGGATATATCAAAAGTGTGGTGTACGCTGTTTCGCTTGAAGACATCAACAGTCTGGACGAGCGTACCAATAACGCCTGTGCAACTGTTCAATAGGCAGCAAATATCCTCGCCAGTCCATGTTGAGGAGTTGCCAAGCATGCGTTGCTGCTCATGGAAGACACTTTGAGCATCTGTTAAGTGGTCAAAGTATATCCTAAAATGCCGTCAAATGTAACGCTTGGTAGGATATATGTTCATAGGAACGTTCTTTTTTGTTTTGATCTCAGGAATGCCCCCCCCCCCCGACGTTTGTTACAAATATATAGATACAGCCTGTATAACGTCGTAACCATTAAAGGGACAAGCGACATTGGTCTGAATGCACAAAGGACATATTGAGTATATTTTGACTGGACAGACTCAGACTCAATAATGGAAAACATTTGCTATAGTTAACCGTTCATAGCTTGTGTTCTCCGAATATTTCTCGCATACTGGAATCGAGGCCAGATATGGGTAATATCACGGCCTTCTAGAACTTGTGACTTTGAACTTGTTTCTTTAATAGCACCATCCGAGGCCTAGGAGATAAAAGGCCTGGAAGCGGAAAAGTCACCTTACCATCGGGGTGCTAGCAACAATCCAACCTTCATTGTCTCCATCTTGGATGTTAACAATCAGTTAAAAAAAGTAAGAATTTAAAAATTATCATATTAATTTTAAAAATAAAGTTCGTCTTAAGAAATAATGAAAAAGTGAAAATAAAGTGTCCCATTTCTCTATCTCTTAGACGAAATTATAGGAAACGGTGTCAAGGAAAGTTATTCTCTTTGGTATATAGAAGAGCTTAAGCATATTTTAATAAAATTTAAATTTAGTTTTCAAAAATTCAGTTTAGTTTTGAAAGTCCAGTGTCTTGCCCTTTAACAAAAGTACAACTTTAATTAATGGTTATCGCATATGTTATCTTCTTTAAAATCATCAAACAAAGCATTAAGCGAGTTAATGCGCGTCTCGATGCGATCTGAAACAATCGGACCAAGAACAGTTTAAAACTACTTCAGTCTCTTTATCCGTTTTCCCTTCTTCTTTCTCTGTAGTTTTACTTGAAACATACGCATTAGTTTTTACAATTAAAATGAATGGTTAAAACGAATCAAATTGGACAATTCGCACGTAAATGAACCGTTAGAAGTCAGCCATCGAGACGCCCTCTTCAACATCCCCCTTTGGAGAGAAGCCCAACTGTAAGACGAAAAGGAGGAGGGGAGTTTTGATTTTTTTTCCTCTTTTTTTTTCTTCTTTTTCTTTATCCCTTTTGCCCTTTCGGCCCCTTGATCGGGCCATTTAAATGCTAACGCTTAGACCGAACAAAGCCTAACGCCGAGAAACAAGCGATTGCGTTCGAGTGAAGCGGACACTCGTGCGACATTTGAACTGGATTCCTAACCGTCCGGTTGAAAGCAAAGTTAAGCCAAAAATAGTGAACTCGACGACAATTCGTTTTTCGGCAAAGCATTTGAGAAGGGATCGAACGGCTCTGAACGAGTGTGATGACGAAATTGAGAATCGGAGTCCTTCGTGGGTCCAATCCAGAAGAGAGGAGAGAAGAAATTTTGAAAAAATATTTTTGCTATTCTACTCGTATAGAATATTCTATCATTAAGTTCTGGGTATCCTAAAGAGCCAATAATAATCATAATTTAAATGATATAGTAATTTGTCATCGCTGTAAATTTATATTTACTGACTGAGAAAATAATAAAAATGCTTTACTTTAATTCAATAAGACCTTGAAATTAATAATATAACTTCATTCTATTGTTCTGTTTTCATTACTCTAAACGTTCAAAACAATTTCCAATTTATTTTCAATAGAGTTTACATGTTTTTCATGTAAAGAAGAATACTCAAAATGACTTTCATACATATTCTCCAAATGTCTTAAATTAAATAGCAAATCCAATAAATAATGACAAACAGCACAAAGAATAGAGGAAAAAGAATTCTGGAAATTCGATCCAAATCTATTCTCCTCCATTTAGAAATATTGGCTGTTTCACCTTTGCCTTCTTCTGCGTCTTGTTCAAGCTTTTTGGTTTCCTTTATCTAAAACGAATAAAAATAAAAATTATTGTAATGGTCAAATGTATTGATAACATTAACGTCAAACTATCTCAAGTACAAAATATTTTAAATATATCCCCCAAAAAATAAATATGATAGAAGGCCAGTCATGAATAATTAACAGATATCAACTTCCGTGTTAGAAGACAGAACAATTAACATCTATAAGATAGAAAATACATCCAAAGAAGCTAAAAAAGCAAGCTGTTCATTACTACAAAGAAAAGTTACAGTAGACTGACCGCACTATGGTCAAAAATATTTAAATAATAACAGATAGAAGAATAGCAATTGCTGTAAAGCGCATGAAATTAATGCAAACGTGGAAGTCTTATTATACTCTCCTAACACTTATGGGACTCTTTTCCCATTGCAGAAAATACGTAAATTACTTATTTTGGTTCCTAGAGGAGTAACAAATTATATTCACGGAATATTCTAGATTAAATCAGTAATGAAATAACGAGTAACGAGATGAAAAATGAGATATAGAATAAGTGAATCTATATCAGTATTTTGTTACTTCAATGTAATTGATTTGAAAGTAGTCTTCAGACAAATTAGCTTGAACGAATGCGATACTGCAAGAAGTTAAGAGCGTGTATCACGGAATCTAACGAAATCTCAAGAAAACTAAAACAATTCCATTACTAGAAAAATTTTGAACAACTTAGGATATAGATGCACAATCTTAATAAAATTTCTGAGTCATCTTTTCTGTCTTATACTTAACAGAAAATAATCGGGCGATGTCCACGATTTTTTCGAAATTACCCTGCCTAGTATAAATCTGATTCTTTCGAAATCTCTCTGTACAAGTGTAATCTGCGAAACGTTAATCCATTGATTTGAAAATAGGTTGCCTACAACGGTAAATGTTGTACCTGTACTTTATTTTAATAGTAGTACTAATCCTAAGCATTTTCACCGATTTGAAAACGAAATTCAAAATCATTGCGGATGAAATACTCATACAATAATAAAAACCGTAGCATCGCCCTCTTTTATTGTTTTAAGAACTAATTTCATAAACAGACATCTTTTTGTCATAATTACTTTTGTACCATGAATTTTTCTTTTCATTTATTAAACACTGGACATGAATTTTTTCCTCGGAAAATTTTGAGAAGTGCGTCGAATGGGTGTTTAATTTGGTGAAAGCTACTCGTAGAATATTTTTTATCAGCGAGTCCGTACGTGGAGTCTCCTTGTAAGATGGTCAAGTGACTTATTCGATTGCTCCTCTACTTCGATTATTCCTCTACTTCGAATGCACACACTAGTTTTGCGCCTGTATTAAGATGGTCATCGTTCCTCATCGTTCCTTACCGTATTCACTAGATTTGGTCCCCTGTGACTTCTTTTTGTTTTCGAAGATGAAATTGAAGCTGAAGGGTTGCCGTTTTGGCAAGACTTACATTTTCGAATTACAGATTACACCTGTACATAGAGATATTGGCGATTACACGTCAACTATATGGCATCCTTATTTGGTACCAACAGGATATCATGCGTTGCAAAAAGCGTGATACTACGCCTGTTTATTTGATAATTCATACTTTTGTTCATGTAAAGCAGTGTTTCTCAAACTTATTTCTATGAACGCCCCCTCAGTGTTTACAAAATTTAGTAACGCCTCCACCCTCGCATCTTAAGGTTTCTACAAATATCAAAATCATAAAAAAATCATTTGCGAATAACAGATCGTGGGATCAGGGAAGTCCTTAGTTCGGGAGAAGGGATTGAGAGAGGAAGCCAGATATAAGATGGATCGAAAGGGTAGTTGGCATGTTATGAAGAACCTGAATAATAAACTGCTCTCACCATTTAATTATAAAAGTGAAAGAATTTATAAATTTTAAAAATTATTTTTTGCTACTGTCATCGGCGATAAAATAAATTACAAGGGTTATTTTTTCAACATCCGAAGGTGCATAAAATAAAGACAAACAAGAATAACAAAATGATTTTATTTCTAAGAGTTAATACTATCAAAGTTAGTTTTCGACGTAGTCACCGTAAAGAATGAGACATGTTTCATACAATGAGATAGGTCTCCACAGCGTTTTGCAGCTATTCGTTGGTACGAGGCATACTGTCTTCTTGAAAGAAGAGACATGTTGTTCCCTGGAATTGTTTTAATTCATGAGAACGCACTACGCATACTGCAGTGATATTCAACAGCTTCTTAAGCAATTTCAGTGGGAAGTAAGCTGGTATACAAACCAGGCCTGTATGCCAAGTTACTCGTCTTTTTTCGAGAGCTGAAGAAAGCTCTAGGAGGACAGCACTTCCGTACCAACGAAGAGCTTCAAGATCCCGTGGAGACATATCTCAACTTGCTGGTAGCAAACTTCTATGAAGAGGGTATTGGAAAACTGATCCACCAGTATGACAATGTCTCAATCTTTACAGTGACTATGTCGAAAAGTAATTTTGCTATTCACAATTGTCTTTATTTAGTGTTCCATCGGAGGTTGAAAAAAAATAGTCCTCGTATAGTGTAGGCTCACACAACTCAATTATAGACGGACAACATTCGCTTGTCTCGCAACCCTCCTCCCCCACTGCCCACTTGTTACTTAACGCCCCTTCTAATGATCCTAACGCCCACTAGGGGGCAATATCGCTCATTTTGAGAAACACTGATGTAAAGGATTACATGTACACGGCAAAAGTTATCATGAACGAGAAGCAACCCAAAAAATAAATAACTCAATCACCCTAAGGCAACATGATCATTGGTTTCATATAAAAAATGCCTTTTATATGCAGGCAGTTATTAGAAATAAAACAGAAATCTGATTCAATGGAAGGGGTAATTTTGATATTCTGGGAACTTTTTATCCTAAGCTGTCTTGAATTATGAAATAGCCCTTAGTAAGTGGTTTTGATAAAATCATTACTAGTCTTTATGTATAATTTCTTGCAATCTCTTGCACGGAAGTAAAACACTTAACCTTAAAACGAGTTTTTTTTTTATATTTTAAAAGAAATCATATTGCGGTAATAAATAAATCTACTGCATTTTCATGACGAAGGTTAGGCGGTTTTTGAAATAAAAAATGTGTATTTGAAAAGTTTTTAATGACATGTTTTAAGTGGTAATATTAAAATTAGTTACTTTCTGAAAGACTTACCAGAATATTCACTCTTGTTAGATAATGTGCAGCTACGTATTCCACTAAAGAGAAAAATACGCAGCCCGTACACACGCCCATCCAAATGTCGATAGCCTTGACGTATGATACTTCTGCAGTCATGCCCTGTACAGCTTTATATGGGGAGATTAATGTCATGGATTATTAAGAAGGAGGATCCGATTTTTAGGCGAATGCTATATTTATCTCATCATTCTTAATAAGTAATGAAGTGATATTTACTTAAGAAGGAATGTTGACAAGAATGATGATGATATTACTTATTTTGTTTAAACTAAATATTATTACAAAAGAGCTTTATTTATTACAAATTTTAGCCTGAATTTTTACCATAAAATAAACTATTATAAATGATTCATTCGATTTCAAAATACTACACATTCAGATATACTATAATTGATAAAAGAAAGAACCGTAACTCACCAATCGTGATACACCAATTGGCAGCACGAGTACAGTGCTTTTACGAAATGATGACAAAGCATGAAAAGAATTTCTCTGTGTTGGAGTATTCAGAAGTAGTACAGAAACGAACCTCATTAAAAAGTTCATTTTTCCGTGGTATCGGCAGTTTAAGCATATTGGTTGTGTGTGTAAATGGAAAAGCACACGTCGAGCAAGCGTGTCAGCTGAAACAATGGAAATAGACACAAACACACACACACACACACACTCACACCCACACACACATATATACACACAGCGGGAGAGAGAGGAATTTGGATCTGCATCGTTTGACCAGTAGGGCGCACAGCATATTTGTAGAGTGTAGGCCTATGAAAAAGTTGGTGAGTTTACGGTTCTTTTTATGTATCATTTATATCTGTAATACTTTGGAAAATACGCTGTTTTGAAATCGAATGAATCATTTATAGTACTCTTGCAATTTCAACTGATAATTCTGGCATAGGATAATTGTCAGAAATGGTGCTAAATAGAAAACTCGTTTGATAATATATTAACTAGTTCAAGGTATTACTTCCATGCCTAATTTGAAAAGCTCACAATATTAAACATGAACTCCAATAATTGCACGCAAAACTGTCGAGTCACATTAATGTAACCATCTCCTATTTGTGATGTCAACGCTAAATAACCAATCGCAAAAGGCTCTAAATAAATAAGGCAATAAATAATCTGCCATCAGCAGATTAGGTGAGTATATACAGTGTGTTGTAGACACAGTGTTGCCAGATTTAGTAACTTTTTTAAAGCGCTTGTCATTGTTTTCATTGTTTTGTACATTGTTTAACAATGTCCAACAGGAGATAAGGGCTTTAAAAAAGTTACTAAATCTGGCAGCACTGTGTAGACATTCAACAAACATTTCAATTGTTGGAATGCAGAAACGGAGCGATTTATCAGGCGCACAAAAACGAATGATTATTGGCTTTCAGGCCAAGGATGGCAGCATTTCAGAAACTGTGGAGTTTGTGAATTAATTGTGTGCTCCTGTAGTAAAAGTGTAGCGTGGATGGCAAACTGGCACTATACAAAATAAGCGACGTGAAAATTGTGCTGCTCCATGAGCCAAAGATGAAAGAAAGGAACGGCGGCTGCGGCGGTGTGTTCGGGCGAATCGACGTGCTACAGTGGAGCAACTCACTGCCCAAATGAACCAAGGGGCTCCCGAACGACAGTACAGCGGACGTTGCTGCTATGAGGCCCTGCAACGGACGGCTGGAATTTGCACGGCAGTACCGACACTGGATATCCATCGAGTGACAAAAGGTTGCCTTTGCTCCATCGGACGGATGGACTTTTATGCATACGGCGAAAAATGTCATAAAACAAACACACTTCAACCATTTGTGGACGGCAACAAGCTAGCGCAGGCAGCATTATGGTCTGGCTCACCATTGTGGATGGTAATGTGATTCGATTTAAGTACGTGTCGATCCTTGCTGACACACATACATGGACATTGTTTTCCTGGATATGATGGCATCTTACAGCACGTCAATGAGACATCTCATACAGCTGGCTTATACGTGAGTGATAAAAAGATCACGAGGAAAACTTTACTGTACTTATCTGGAATTCTCCGGACTTAACCAATCGAGCATCTACGGGATCACCTCGAACAGGTTATTCGTTCCATGAATACACCATCTCTAATCCTCCAATAGCTGTCAACTGAACTGCAATCAGCATGGCTCATTATCCCTGTGAACACATTCCAGCACCTCATTATTCCAGCTCGTCTAGCCGCTGTCCGATCTGCACATGATGGTTATTAACAAGTGGTCAGATTAATGTTACTCGACTGTTTAAAATATAATAGACAATTTGATTTTTCAGATTGGCAATTTCTGAAGGACGAATATCATCATCATGGAAAATACTTTATGATACTTAATCGTTTATTTCGCTTGAAATGATATGAAAGATAGTTATAATTACATGATGCTTTGGTGCTGATGGTCAACAAGGTAGTGACTAATAAAGAAACTCGAGCTGGAACAGCGTTTATGTCAATCCAGAATGAAGTCCAAGACACCATGACAATCATGATAGAAGGAATGAAAACGTTGGCCAAGGAGAAGCCTAGCTCGCGACGAAAGTGAATGATTGCCTTTAAGCAACCCGATTTTATAGTCGACGGATCTAAACGATTAAAAGCATGTCCTTGAAACGCTTCGATATAATGTGGCAAATTTTGATCTATTACGGTCAAACTTGAACTTACCAACACTTACACCATCGAAACATTTTGCAGTTTCCAGTTTATAGACGGCAAATTGTGGCAATTTCACTTCTTCGTGTATGCCAAGAGGTTTATGAAATGTTGTCCACGTAAGTTCTAAATTAGATCCTCCAACTAAAAATGAAATAAGAGGCTAATCAAAAACAAATGTGATGTTAGTACAGTGTTACTCTGGCAATAAAGCTGAATAAGTTCATCTTTTATTTATTATGTATTAAAGAGTAGAATGAATTTTGAATTTTTTAAAATAATAATTTTGATTACTTGAAATAAGAAAAACACTATCTAACCAATAGTAATCGGACACTTTCGATTTTAAACGTTTTGTCGAATATCTAGAAAAATACTTTGACGAATCATCCTGAAACTTCAGGGATGTAAAGAGCATGTTACACCACAGGGAAGGTTTTGTTCCAAAGGCAAATAGGGGACCAGCAACAAAGTGAACCAAAAAAATAATGTTTGGGATCACCCTGAAAAAAATAATGCTGGAAATGCGTTGTAGCTTTAGCATAGGATTAAGAAGCTTCTTTTACTTATCCGTGTTCATTTATATGAGAATAGCACGTACATTCATGGAGATATAAAGATTTCTTTAAAAAATCGAACTGTTTTCGGACACCAATATCAAGTTCTTCTCCTTAGGCTGATATGAAGTCAATATGCCTTCATATCAGCATAAGAAGAAGTTGGTTACTGGTGTCCGTTCCAAAAATAAAAATTTGGAGAACGCCCTTTATCGTTTTGTTTATTTTTGAGAGAAAGTGAAATTCAACTCATTCTATCGCAATATCTTTCTGAATTTTCATGATATTTGCTTGGGCTTTTTAGCAGAGTGGCTCTATACATTTGGTTAAGAAATTATGTAAAAGACATTTTGGTAAATCTTTGCGCATGCGCAGTTAAACATTATTTAGTAAAAATGCTCGTATTTCATCAAATATTTAATATTTTTCTTTTTTGATTGCAGGGTGTTGTCTCTACTGTAGTTTGTCAAGTTTCCTGAAAATGGCATTGCATTGGGTTGAAATCCCTGCATGTTATAAACAAAAAACTGATGAAAGCAGTTCGATTTTTTAAAACAAACCTTTATATCTCCATGAATATAAGTGCTATTCCCATACAAATGAAGAGAGATAAGTAAAAGAAGCCTTTTAATCATATGCTATAAGTACAACGCATTTCATGCATTATTTTTTATAGGATGATCCCAAACATTATTTTTTGGTTCACTTTGTTGCTGGCCCCCTATTTGGCTTCGGGACAAACCCTTCGCTGAAATGTATGAGGTGTAACATGTTCTTCACACCCCTGAAGTTTCAGGATAATTAGTCAAGTATTTTTGTAGATATTCGACAAAACGTCTACAATCAAAAGTGTCCGATTACTTTTGGGTAGATAGTGCATAATAACATGTGTTTTGATAAATGCATTTCATAGGGATACGAAAGACTGAAATTGACATTTTCTATTATGTAAGGAATGGGTGAAGCCATTCAGGCGTGGGACTGTAGTTTCAGAATTCACAAGTGAAGAGCGTTTTAGACTTCTGGCCAATGATCAGTGTTGGACTGCTCGTGAGATCGCTTGTGAAACATGTCTCATCCATAGGATCATCCTTAAAATCCTTAAGAAGCGGCTAAGAATACGTAACATTTCGGCGCGCTGGGTTCCTCATGTGCATACGGAGATGAAGCTTGGGAGCGTTACGAGACTGTTAGGATCCATCTGGGGAACCAATTCCTTAGAAAAATCAATGCTTTGGATGAAATATGGTCACACTCGTACGAAGTTAAACTGAAATGTTAATCCAACAAGTGGGGTCATTACTGCTCTCCACTTCCAAAGACAGTGCGTGTAAACCCCAAACATTAAAGTTATGCTTGTTGTTGCTTACGATTGCGATGGCGTGCCCTTACTCAGTAAATACTCAACGGACAAACTTCGTAAATGCTGCATACTATTCACATTTCTTGCAACACAATTTTCGTGAAGCTCTGCGGAGGAAACAACGTCACTTTCTCATGACTCCACCGATTATCCTCCATGATACTGCCTTTGCTGGTGTTATCTCCGACTTGCTCGCAAAATGGGGTTGTAATGTCCTGTACCGTCCTCTATACTCTCCAGATCTTAGCCTCTGTGACTTTGATTTATTCCCAAAAATGTAAGGAACGGTTCCACACGGTTCCCGACGTTATGCGTGCAGTCCGCCGCTGCATCCGTGATATCACAGAGATGGGGCTGCTGACAGATTATGAAGCTGCCATGCCGACGGAAAAAGGTCACATTTAGGGATATCTATTGCCCTGATATATGTGGACGATAAAGACACAGGTTTTTTACACCTGATCGAAATAACAGCAGTTATTGAAGTTATTCGTGTTGATTTGTCAATAAGTTGTACTAGAGATAAAGATGTAGTACATAAAGCTGTAGATAAAACAGACATATATTCTTATATTTATTTTTAAAAATTAAATTCTGTTCAGTCTTTTATGCAAATAGAATGTTTTTGTACAATAAATATATAAAAAAATAAATAAATAAATAAATAAATTCTCACTTTCATTTAAGGCAACAAGAGACGAATTCAATGTTCCACTTGTATACAAGCACCATTTCATATATAGTATATCAGTATGTACATAAATGCGGAGTAAGAAAGTTGATTTTGTGAAGAAGTGGAGTGTCCACTCCATTTCTTCCATTATGATGCAGTAAAAGTCCTGACAGATGTTAGCGTTTACTTACTGTGGGATATTTCAAAGGCGCACTGTTGTTTATCAAATGGATATTTCTGGAAATTCATAGCACAAGTAAAATGGACATAATACCTAGAGAATAAAATTAAATTGACAAATTAATTACAGAAAAAAACCGAAATCAAAAAAAATTAGATGATCTTATTTGCTACTATATGAGGGTTGGCTGATAAATAAGATCTATCACGTCGCTAGCGCAGGCGTTCGGTTGATGGCACACGAGATTTGTTTTAGTTCATGTTTGACGTCCTTGAAAAGCGTTTGGCGTCCGTGAAAAGTGCCGACGTGTACCTATAATCAAATGGGTACACTTTGTAATGTTGTTACAAATAAATTCTGATTCCACAAGAAGTTTATTCCTTACGTTTTCTTTCCATTAAATACGAGGGGTGATCAAAAGTAAAGTTACAAAGGTACGATCCCATTATTGTGACAAACCTTCTTAAGAAAAAAAAGTTTATTAAGTTCATCAGGGACATTACCACCATTCAAAAAACTCAAAATAATCAAATGACTATCTCTGTACCTTATAACCGACAGCTTGTCAAAGGTCTGAATACAGTTTTCAACGCTCATAATATTTCCCTTTGTTTCAGCAACCCGAATCAAGCAAGATTTTTATTAGGCAACCCCAAGGATAAAGTTCCCCCACTACAAAAGTCAGGGATTTATGAAGTTAAATGCCCTCAATGCCCGAAGATCTACCAAGGACAGACGTCTCGCAGCGTTTTAACCCGTTTTAAAGAACATCTGCGCCGCAGGAAATTCGGCAGAAGCAACCTCTCCGCCATCGCCAAGCACTCACTGGACACAGGACACAGCATTTCCATTGAACATGTTAAACTTTTAAAGTCAATAAATAAGAAACGATTCCTGGACGGCTTTGAGAGTATGGCGATTCAGTCTACAAACAGCAGTAAGTCACTTAATTCGGATAAAGGGCCAATCAGCGACTCTCAACTGATTCAGTGATGGGTCGACCTAACCAACCATTGAATTTTTCAGTTAAGAGTACGTCTGTTCTTTTTTATTTTTGGCCGTATTTCTCTATAAATACCCGCTCTGTTTATGTTACAATCAGTATCTTCGGGTTTTCTCCTGGTTACTCCCTGTTTTACCTGCTGAATGATGAGAGCTTCGCCCTCGAAAAGGTCGTATTTTTCCTTTTATATTTTTCTTGTGGTCAAAGAGTCTTTTATTTATTTTATCTTAATATTAATATGATAGTATGTAGTATCTTAAAATGTTACAGGGTACAACAGTTAAAAATGTGAATTTTTAATATAAATAATGTATACAATTTAAACAAAACATCACTATAAAATACCTCTTTTACCACAACATATTTTATAAGTGAGTACATTTCCGCAACTATGTTTTCCAGGAGCCTTGATTTGATTTTTTCCAGGAGGAGAAAATAGAATAAAAATCAAATAAAATATCCTATCAAGTGGTTAGAGCTCCTCCTTGTGTGGGTGGAGGCTTTCTTCTTTTCTTGTACTTCTTCTTTTGTGTTGATGGTTAGTTAATCCATATTATCATGGGAGGGAATCACCTACAGGTCCGTAATCTTGGTTCAATGAGAACTCACTTTTGTTTTTTTTTTTGAATTTCCATACTTTCAAAAAGATTCCATCCCACGTAAAATATGTTGCAGTAAAAGAGGTAGTTTATAGTTATGTTTTGCTTAAATTGTATATATTAATTATTTTAAACATTTACATTTTTAACTGTTGTACTGTATTACATTTTAAGATATTACATACTAATATTAATAGTGTCTAACTTGTTATACTCTTAAAGGTGAAAAAAAAATAAAACGCTTAGTAGAAATCGTTGAAATGCCATTTTTTGACCTCCAAAAATTTAATGCTCTTATAAAAATTAAAAATGAAAACAAAATTAATTAAAAATACTATTTAATAATAAATAATTATGAGAAGACTATTAATTAATAGCATATAAAATAAATAGTTAAATTATTCTCATTTGGAAAATCTAATAAGAAAAGTTAATATTGTTGCACTTTTTTAACATTTTATTGATAACAGAAGTAGAGCAACTGTAAGCATATTGGAGTACAGTAGCTTTCAAATCTGTTTATTATTCTCATCTATTCCTGCTGAATAAAATATTGTGTTTTTTATTAAAGCCAAAAAATAACCTCTAAGTATAATCAGGAATGAATGAGGGTATAATATTAATTACAAAATTGTTTCTGAAATTCGTTTTACATTTTTTTTTTAAAAAATAATAAATTATTTTGAATATTCCATCAGAAAGATCTGCTCCCAGAGAAGGTTTACATAAACTACTTTTTATAAGTATCCATCATATGAAACAGCATGATTATAATCAAACTTATAATCAAGATTATAAATGTATGAAAGGGAACAAATGATAAAAAGCATAAATCTTAAAAACCTGCTTCGTAAAAAAAATCTGAGTTTATAACCTGTCAGATTTTCAAAATTTTTTAGTAACTTTCTATTTTTCAGGATTGCTTGCCAGGCGTTAGCAATCAACTAACCCAGTTGATTGCTAACGCCTTGCAAGCAATCCTGAAAAATAGAAAGTTACTAAAAACTTTTGAAATTCTGACAGTTTTCAAACCTATGAGGGTCACCATTAATTAGTTCCTGCTGATGCCGCTCGGTGGCAGCCACTTCTTTTAAAAGATAGAATATTTCACGAGCACCCACGCAACGCCTCGCAAATATAGGCTTGAAAGGAGGACCTCGATAATGCAAGGCCACGTTGAAAACCCCGACAATATTATTCTACATCCTCAACCCATATTCGATACTTCCGACTTCTGATTATTCAAAATTGAAAGAGATATTGAATGATTAGCAGTTTTCATCCGATGTCGTCCACTTTTTTGGTCAATTAGTCAAAGTAAATCGCAAACTTTCTACATGGACAGAATAAAGCGTTTGCAAAAATTGGTAACATTGTTGAAAAACAAGGATGTAAAGTTTAAATAAAAGAAATAAGTTTTCCTCACTTCGATACCACATTACATTTTTTATTTTGTCGGAAACTTCTTTCATACGATTGGAGGCCTTACTAATCAGTCAGCCCTCGTAAATAATAAAAAATTTAATTATACCTTCTTGCCAAAACAACAGTGCCATTATTGTTCAGACGCATTAACTGGTTTGGAACAGCAACTGAGTGAAATTTTCCCTCCTTGGAATTCGAGAAGAACATTTCTGGTTTCCATATTTTGTCTATCACATGTGCATCTGTTATGTGCATCGACCATTTGGAAATATTTGCCAACCGTTCGTCTACCCATCTCATCCATAAGACCAGATTCATTTTAAGATCCTAGAAAATGCAAACTAAGACAAAGTTTTAAAAGGAATAACATCGAAGGAAGCAGGAGGACTTAAATTTTACACCATTGAAATTCGGGCAAAATTGACTTTTAGTATGTTCATTTGGGTGTCTCTGAGGGATGCTTCTCTGCAGTGCACGCAGTGCTCGCAGTTACTAAAAGTCAACTTTGCCACAATTTTTAATCACGCCCTTCCCCTTTAAAGATTTTGAGAAAATGGGCAAGAAAAAGTCACTCAAAGTCAGGTTGGGCTAGCCAGATTAGCTGAGGTTTCTAACACATTTGAAT
The DNA here is from genome assembly GCA_023313115.1 of Rhysida immarginata. NCBI lineage: Eukaryota > Metazoa > Arthropoda > Chilopoda > Scolopendromorpha > Scolopendridae > Rhysida > Rhysida immarginata. Next base: position 135,506 of record JAHWFO010041017.1, read on the forward strand.
TGCTGCGAAGCACACCATTGGGAATTTTCTTTCCTTGAGTGACTCTTCTCGCCCATTTTCTCAAAATCATTCAAGGGGAAAGGTGTGATGAAAAATTGGTTTTAGACTAATGTGGTGTCGCTCAACAGGGTAGCAATTGAAAATTGTTCTCTGTCTTTAATAGTTTTCGACTTAGCAGATGGATGACCTTAAATTTGGGGGTCAAATTCAAATTTGAGTGCGGCAATGAATTCCCCCCCCCCCCTATTACCTATAAACCACACTCATCAGATCTCGCCTACCTGGCAGCTTTGAGATATCTACCATGTTACCATACTTTTTTGGACACCATGTATATATGGATTAAATTTCGGCGAATGCCTCTGTTCAAATTCAATCAATATTGCCAATAAAATATTTAGCTTATATTTAAACAATCTAAAATATTTAATCTACAGTTTTTATAGATTATAACTGGTATTTATTCTATTTAAAACATTTGATAAATTGGATGATTAGATATTGCGCAGTAGACGTAGATATATTAACATAAGCTTATTTTAATCAAAAAAAATAACAGAGTATGAAGAATTTAATGGCTGTTTGGCGCATGTGAGAAAACATTGGCCGCCGCTTTGTATGCTTGGAGGAGAGAAGCTTATATTGTCAAAATGTCCTTTAAAATACTAGTAGAACAGACATCCTTCCTTTCGACAGCAACTTATAAACAAATTTTCCTACAATTAAATTTGCATTTTCTAAAAGGATGTGTATTAGTAAAATTACTAAAAGTACGGTCTATATTTAAACGCTAAAAATATTTTCTAATTAATTACCATCGATTTCTGATCAATATTCCATATATTTCGTATTCTCAAGCCCACAATCAACTGCGTTGCTACACCAAGTAAAGAGCAAAGAAATACTTTCAATATCTCAGATTAAAGATACTAAAATGGTATAAGGTATTTTTGTAAAATTTACTTTATACTTACGTTCGTCATCCTTTTCCGGGAGCATTCTCTGGTCATACTCATGAGGATCAGTGATTAGCGCATCAAGTCGTCTTAATTCCGAAAGCTTTCTACATTCACTGAAAGATAAAAACCATGCGTACGTGAACTTAAAGAATTTTGGTATTTCTCGCAGTTTTCGTATTTCTACTTATTTGTCTAGTCTACGTCAGGATGTTAGCTCAAGTGTAATTTCTTTATAAACGCTGTCGGTTGTATGGATTAAGGGACATAAAATAACTAGCATTTTTACACACTTTTAATTTACTTTACTTGTTTGTGTGTTTGTGCGCAAATTTTGTAATCAATATTTTGCCCATTTCCTGACTACCTACAACTCTGCAATTTTCCCCAACGGCGTCTTATCAGTGACAGTGCATGTTTTAATTATTAGTTTCATTTATTCATAAGTAATTTAATATACAAGTTTAATATGTATACAGTGCAATCATGACATAATGACTGCCTGTATTGTTGTTAATTCTTATATGTAGTTGTTGCTAATTTGATCATCAATTCTAGCAAAGTTGTTAATTGTGACGTCTTTGTGGAGAGGATTGTTTATGATTAGCCAGGGACAGACTTCCAAGGTTTTTTGGTTTTATAGTTTTCATATAAAAGCTTATGTTTTTAAATAAAGACTAAAAATAATAAAATAACATATATAAAATAAAAACTTTCCAAGCACACACTTTCACCTAAAAAGGTGCAGTATAAAGTAAAAAATATAATTTAATATTAAACGCGCGACCACACTTTGTATCTTTTCTTTTAATTATATATTTTTATTTTTTCCTGCACTTTTAAAGTAGGTTCTTTAAAAGCTTTTATTTTATATTTTTTATCGGTTTTAAAGGGAACTTTTTGTATCGCATATGCTTTATCAAATTAATTGAAGAAAGGTTGAAAGGTGCCTTCACTCTGAGGAAATACTATTGACATGAAGGGGTGTACCTGGTCTGCGACGATCGTCAGGTAATGAACAGCATAATGTGTACCCTCCAGCGGTATCAGTGGACTCAGACCATACCACGAAAACATCCCCCAAACAGTCACACCTCCCCCACCAGCCTGTCGTTTGCCAACGATGGTGTCGGGATGCCTGTTCTTAGATGCTTTCCTGCGAATTCTCCATCGTCCGTCCACTCTGTTCACCAGAAACCGCGACTCGTCAGAGAAAGCAACCCTTTGCCACTCGCCGAGGTCCAATGGCGATAGTCCATTGCGAATTGGAGGAGTTTTCGGCGTTGCACAGTCGTCAACATGGGTGCTGTTACCATACGCCTGCTACGGAGCCCCAACCTCAAGAGGGATCGTTGCACAGTCTTGGTTCTGACACGCCTAGTTGCCCCACTGTTAATTTGCTGTGTCAGTTTCTCAACGGTGGCACGCCAATTGGTCTTGACCAGGCGTCGTAACCGACGCTCGCCTCTAGGATGGATGGCCCGTGGGACCTCACAGTTACCTCTTCGGTTGCTCAAAACTATCTGGTTCGTTCAGTCGCGGTACACCTTCACAACGGCAGCCCTAGAGCAGTTCACAAAGGTCGTTCCTGAAATGCTGCCCCCCTTGGCCCGATAACCAATGATCGGAGGTCCGACAGGTCATTTGCTCTACCTTGACGGCGACAATTGCTGTTAACGGATGCTACTACACGTCTGCTGTTGTCAGCTTTTAATGATATGCAATGATTTTTCATCTGCATACCATGGGACGTTCCAACATGTTCTAGGAGAGGTGGTCATATTAATGTGTCCTGACCCTGTATATTTCTATACTTTTTTTCACACTCAAAGGCTAAAATTCGTGGATATCTGCTCAGTAACGTGTCGGACATCTTCTACCCTGAAGAAGACCAATGAGTTGACGTGGCATCGATTGAAAGACCTCTGGTGAGATTGTATAATAAATGTGGGTTTATTCATTTGTTGTGCATTATATAATAATGAAAAACGATACAAATAAATAAAAAGGAACTAAAAGGAGAAGAACGATGAGATCTTTCGTCCTGCCCTCAGGACATCTTCAGGTCATCTGGCTTTGGTTTAAGGACCCTCCCCTTTTTTCTGGACATTCGGTGGTGTTGGTTGTCAGCGGGAGAGGATGAACCTGGGGGTTGAAATGGGCGGTGTGGGACGGAGTCAAGAAATAGAAATGTAAACAAAACCAAAATAATCCAACTAAAAACCTAACATAAATGATTGAGATGAAAGTAGATGATCTAATTATGATATTAATTGCTAATTTGGGTGGATTTGATAAGAGCAACTTGCTGAATTGTATCTTTTATGTAGCTGGGGGATTATTGATATCTTTTATTCCGCATATTTTTTTATGCTCTTGTATACGTGTTTCTGGCTGTCTTTTTGAGTGGCCTATGTATAATTTGTTGCATTATGGGCTTAGTATATTGTAAATAAGTTTTTTTTCCGGGACTGGAGATGATGTGTTTAATTTGACTAGGGTTTTCAAAAGATTTAGGATTGCGAAATACAAGTTGGACTTTAATGTTGAGCCATACCGTCTGGATTTCCATCAATGGTACATGGGATTCATATTTGGGTAGCAAGCTGACCACTCCATTTTTTGGAACTCTCCGAAATGCTCCTAACCAGTTCAGCACAACTTTGGGCTTGATGACATGGTTGATATACTGGAAGATCCCATCATTATGGGGCATACACCAACTCCCTCCAAACTGTTCAAACTAGTTAGAGGCGTTCAGTGATACACTATTTATCCAAAAGTAATCGGAAACTTTTAATTTTAGACGTTTTGTCGAATATTTAGAAAAATATTTAACGAATTATCCTGAAACTTCAGGGGAGTAAATGCATTTCATGGAAGGTTTTGTCCCGAAGGCAAAGAAGGGACCAGTAACGAATTGAACAAAAAAATTATGTTTGGGATCACCCTGTAAATAATAATGATTGAAATGCATTGTAACTGTAGCATATGCTTACGAGGCTTATTTTACTTATCTGTGTTCCTTTGTATGAGATTAGCACGTATATTCATGGAAATATAAAGGTTTCTTTAAAAAAATCGAATTGTTTTCGAAATTTTTTTTTTGTTTCAACCCAATCCAATTCCATTTTCAGGAAATTTGACAAACTACAGTAGAGACAACACCCTGCAATCAGAATATAAAAATATTAAATAGTTGATGAAATATGAGCATTTTTAATAAATAATGTTTAACTGAGGATGTGCAAGCGTTACCAAAATATCTTTTGCATATTTTATTAGCCAAATGTATAGAACTAATCTTATAAAAAGCCCAAGCAAATATCTTGAAAATTCAGAAAGATATCGTCGATAGGATGAGTTGAATTTCAGTTGCTCTCAAAAATAAACAAAACGATAAGGGTTTTTTTTCCAAATTTTTTTATTTGGATCGGACACCAGTATCAACTTCTTCTTATGAACTCACCATTTCACCTGCCATCGACAGAGTAAAGACTAGGTGCTGAAACTTTAGGAAATCTCATAAACGGTTCGTTATCCGAACAACCATAAATAAGAACTTTGTTTTCAGTCTCGCTGCCGGGAATCACAACCAGAAGTTTGTGACAGGGTTTTAGATACACCCTGTATAGGCCAAAAAAAATAACTTTTTAAAACTTTTCTTAACGTTAAGAACTGATTCTCATGTTTTCTTGTGCTGAATCGGTATCTGATTTCAGTTTTTTCTATTGACCACAGATTTCTTGTTTTTCAATGAAACATTTAAATTATTCAGAGTTTCCTTGTGGCCCAAAAATATGGAAACTTTAACATTTCAGCCGCTTCTCTTTACACCCATTGCAGAGTCTCCATGTCCATAACTTGGAAACGTGACTATGAACATGATAGAAAACATCTAAAGCAGATTCGGATTCAGCATACAAAAAACCACAGAAATAAGGCAAATTCTTTCAAAAAAATTTTTCATCGTTTGCCTGTGTAATTCATCAGGGCGACTGTATCAAATGAAACTAAGGAAATAGATGCCATGCGGTCCAAAAGTTCCTTCTTTCTCGATGGAATGACAAAGCTCTTTTTGGGCGTGCTGTTTTGAAACGCGGGCTGTTTTGTTTTCTTTTCTTTTTGTCTAGGGAGAAACGACGTAGAGAAGGCGACCAATCTTGAGGTTGGTGTTTCCAAAGAATAGCCTGTTTTTCCGTTGCTGCGTTAGCCAGTGCCCATGCCATTTGACAGCGTTATCGATCCGGGAAAAGAAAGTCACCAATGTCTTGGCATTGACTAGACTGAGAATCAACTTTTTCATTAAGTGATCTATATATTAGTAATATATGAGATAGAATAATGCTCATTTCTGAAAAGAAGGTTGATAAAATTAACTTTGGAAAGTATAAAATTTTTAAATATTTTATTGCCCAGTTTTTGTCTACCAAATGGGATGGCAAAGTAAATTTTTTTTAACCATTTAGTTCTTTGGCAAAAGTTATAAAATTTTCCTCATGTACATCTTAGTTATACCATTAATTAAAGATTTTTATGGGCCAGGAACGCGTTAACTTGACAAGTTAATCCATTTTACCGTCGTACACTTGGTATTCGTCCAGTTGACTATCGTCCACTTCACCATCCGCCTAGTTGCACTCGTCTAGTTAACGCGTTCCTGACCAATATAGTAGTCAAAGCGGGGAGGGGGGGGGGGGGCAGTTGCCCCTCCCATAAAAATCTTTAATTAATGGTATAACTAAGATGTACACGAGGAAATTTTGAAATATTGTTATTCTGGGAATATAGGGACGGTATTTGGTGAACGTTTGGACATAATTTTTTTTACATATGTATTTGCCTTGTCCCTTGTCTCCTTACATAAATCCTGGATATGTGCATGCGCCTTAGTAAAGGTTCAGTATTGCAGTTCTGGGCTTTATTCCATATATAGTATCTGCCCTGAATGCAAGTAAACTATTTGAATGTGTATACAGGGTGTTTCAAAATTATGTACAATAAATTTAGTGACATATTCTTCAGGTCAAAAGAAGACGAAAATGTTCTATAGCACTTTGTCTGGAAACGATTTATTTACGCGATACAGCCAACTAAACCCGTGGCTCCAAATTACAGGAATTGTTCAAAGTGCCCGCCACCAGCTCGCACGCACGCTTCGGCTCGTTGCATGAGCGACCGTCTGATGTCATGGAAGAGTTCGTCGCCAGCATTACGAACGGTTTGGCATGCATTTTCAATTCGGTGCTGTAGACGATCGTTTTCACATGACCCCACAGAAAAAAGTCCAAGGGATTAAGGTCGGGTGATCTTGCAGGCCAGGCTACCGGTCCACCTCGACCTATCCACCGATTCGTGTATGCAGCATTAAGGTGTGCTCGCACAACTTGGCTGAAATGTGCTGGAGCGCCATCATGCATGAACCACATGTTAGATCTTATCAAAAGAGGAACATCTTCCAGTAATTCTGGCAATGCATTCTGCAGAAACAAAAGATACGTTCGCCCAGTCAATCGTGGCGGCAACACATAAGGGCCAATTAAGTTATTTCCGACAATTCCACACCAAATGTTCACGGAGAAACGCTCTTGATGCGCTCGAGCTCTGGTAACATGCGGGTTAGCATCTACCCAATGGTGCTGGTTGTGAGAATTTACGATTCCTGTCCGGGTGAAGGTTGCTTCGTCCGTGAAAAATGTCTGGCTGAGACAACTAGGGTCTGCAGCATGACGACGTTGTATCCATTGGCAAAATAGTTGTCGGTGTGGATAGTCCGTTGGGTTCAGTGCCTGAACCAGTTGCAGGTGGTATGGATGCAAAAGCTGACGGTGAAGAATGCGCCAAACAGATGAGTGCGGAATGTGTACCATGGAAGAAATACGACGGGTGCTTGTCTGTGATTCATCATGTATGATGTCAATTATCACATCCTCCTCATCCGGAGAATGTGCTACAGGCCGCCCTTGTCCTGTTTGACGGCCACAGGAACCACGCTCCCTCAAATGTCTATCGACAGATACAAATGTTCGGTTATTTGGCAAACGTCTATTCGGAAAGCGTTCTTGGTAGAGTCTTCTTGCTTCCACAGCATTTCCGTCCGCAAGACCATACATTAGGTGCATGTCAGTGTATTCTGCACTAGAATACGTGTACATGACTTTTTTTTTACGTAAATCGTAATGCGTATGTCAAAGCACGCAAACGTTCTGAAATTGATATTCCTAGTAGTGAAACTACAGTAATGGAAACAACCGTACACAACTAATGGAACAACCCTAAAGTAGGTTTAAATGGAACAAACCACTCAACCTAGTGTTGGGTCGAAACGCTGGAACTGCTAAAATATCGTCCGCCAACTACCGTGCTTCCCTACTGTATGATATTGGATTACTCGCAAACAAATCGTTTCTAGACAAAGTGCTATAGAACATTTTCGTCTTCTTTTGACCTGAAGAATATGTCACTAAATTTATTGTACATAATTTTGAAACACCCTGTATACTAGGAACACGTGAACCTAATATAAGCGAGATTGATTGAGGCTATCCAGTATTACAAATCGCCAGTTATTGGAATTACGAAATGGAGAATTCTCAGTGCCTGCCTTCTTCATGAACTTGATGGCATTGTATAACATAACGGTAAAGTTTCTAGACAGGCTTTTTCATGGATACAAAAGAAAAGGCACCACGCCATTTTTAATACAGAAATATGTTTCGGAAAGTTAAATAAAGAAAATAAACAAATGAGGATACCGCTTTTTCACAAGCCTTATTTAATTTTGTAAAAAACTGGCGTATGTGAACTGGACTATATGCTTACATCAACAGTCTGATTGGTCAAATCGCATGTGTAAATGAAATGCACAAATAAGAAAAGGATTCGTCTCTGGTTGAACAAAATTGGAATTCTTGGTAAAATCATGAAGAATCATGAAAAAAAAATCATTAACGCCTTTGTGCAGACGTGATGTTTCTCTGAATAGAACTTAGTTGAGGGATCGCCATATCAGATTATTGAAATCTTTAAGGCCAAAGATATATCGCCGGAAGAACTGGATCGGTCATTTCAAAAACCGTATAAGTCACGTTTTTCTCAAACATACTTTTTTGCTGCGAACACTTCCTTAAAATTAGATGCATACTCTGGGTAAAAGCCACGTAAGTCGGTTCATACTTTCCTCTTCAAATAATACCGCCTAATTGATTTTCATTGCTTAAACAACGGAAAAAGTGTTCCAAAAGAACAAAAACGATTTACTCCTTTGACATATATGAGTTTTCATTATGATTCAAATAAAAAGGTACTATCATAGCCGAGGAATTTATTGATGAATTCATTAAACATTCATTCATATAAATGAAAAAATCTGAACTCCTGTGTTGTCGCTTCCATCAGCTAAAGCCTATGACTATGACATGAGAGTGCCAATTAATAGTAAAAAATTAAATGATTTAAAGCGAGTTCAGGATAGCATTTTGGAAGAGCATACGCCATGTTATCAAAACATATCTAGCTGGCCAACTGCAAATGTTGAAGATAATCCAGATGTGAATGCTGGAGAATATGATTACGTACCATAATGATAGTAAAACAAGAAAATGTAATATTGATAAGTGTAATTATCAATAATATTGATTAAAAATATGATTAATATGATTGTTGTGTTCAAATTATATACCAGCTAACCCCATTTCTTGCTAAAACAACATAAGTCAAAAACAGTTTTTCACGTTTTTTATATTATTATTATTTATAAATTATAAATATTATTCGATATTTCAATCTTATGAGGTTCAACCATGTAAAGTGTGATAATCACATAAGTATGCAGAAGGGCGCAGTGGAACGAAGTAAAGCACGTGACAGGGAGCGGAAGATTAAATCGAAAAATGTTTAATAAATAAAAATCAAATGGGCAAAAGTAAATGAAATAAAAATCAAGAATTCAACAATTTGGTGAACTCTTAAACTAGCTATACCACTAGATATCTTAATAGCATAAATAAATGCAAAACTCAAGATATTACCCTTAAGTAATCAATGCTTAACAAAACGTAAGTTTCACAATCTCATGAATTCAATATCAAAGAACAATATCTTATTCGTTCTACCACTTGAATACATTAAATAGTCGTAATCATTATAATTACGGCTGAATTCGTAAAGCTTGTTGGTACGATATGAACCTTCTTAAATAACAACTATCACAATAAACGACAACTAAGTATTAGGATAAAAAGACCAACAATTCAACTTAAACCACCAATAACATACAGACTCCAACAAATAAATATAATTTCCAGTATGCTCCAACTTAAAACTATAAATTAAGAATCTAAGGGTCTGATGAAACGGAATATACATTCGTAAAAGACCGTAATTAATAGCACACCATTTAAGAATCCAAAGCCTACAATCTTGCGTAACGGCTTAACTTTTCATTAATAATTCGGACACAATAACACTTCAGTAGGAATTACATTTGAGTGTCAGTAAAGTTCAATGACCTCCAATGGAGGCTAAAACCTTCCAGTCTCACGCTGGCAAATTAATGTCCAAATTTTAAAAGTCCTTACACAAAATAATTCAGTCACAAGTAAAGAGAGAGGGAATTAAATATGAAAAGTCATTGTCCGGGTAAAGTCTTAATTAAATGAATACCAATACAAGTAGGGTCAACAATTTCACAATTGAACGTTTTTCCCAACACTCTCACTATCTGCAATTAAATAAAAACTCAGATTAAGAGCTTACACTATTTCTTTTACAATAACTTTCCTTGTGACTCAAATAAGAATGGGAAATTAATCATAATCATGCCGGGCTTCTTTCATTAGAAAATTGAAACCACACAAACCCAACTCTTGCTGCATATAAGCAGTGGACTTCGCTGGCCATACGCTCCTAACAACACAATTAGAACGTAGCTCTCGCTGATATAAATTGTCTAAGTAATCTTGTAGCGGTCGGGCGTTACCGCCTACAGAAAATATAGTACTCACAGAATTGGCTGGAACAACCTTTAACGTCTGTTCAATGGTCAAATGCACCCCGAAGCCGCTCGGGCCGGACTCATAACTCCCGTCGGAATTTCCACTGCGTAGAACCGACAAAACCTCCGCCTTGAGAGCTTTACGGCACGGTTCGCTCGCCACCGTCTTTCCGGTTGAAGAAGTCGGTCGGGGTTCCAAACACTCCCCACTCCGAGTATCAGCATTCGAGTTCCTTACAACTGAGCAAAGTTCGTAACTCCGTTTCATGCCATTCTCACTTGGATTCCCATCTCGCTCGTTGCCTTCTTTCCGTGTAACCGTTTTTTCCTTCAAATTTTCACACTCCGCCCGCCGTCCGCGATCTGATTTCCCATTGGCCCAGGCGTGTTGATGCGGATGACGAACCTTCGGACGAAGCTCCTCCCTCCTCCCGGTATTGTAGAAAACACGAGGACGAAATCCAGCACGAGTTTCGTCGGAAATCTGGTTGGGATTTGATTTCCGAGACAAAGTACTATATTCAGCTCAATAAGTCCTTCCAAACTCGTTTACTAATGAATGACATAGTTTTTATTGATTCCTGAAAAATTCTAATTGTGTGACTTATGCGGTTTTTGAAATGACCGATTCAACTCATCATTGCATCAATGATCATACAGACGTCCATTGTCGACTTACTTTGACTTATTTATTTTTCCTTTGATTTTTTACTTTTATTATCTTTTTCCATTTTCTCTGTATCAATTTTGCATTTTGTATTTTTAAATATCTGTACTTTGTATCACTTTATTTTCGTTGCTAATGGGAAATACAATAAATTCTAAAGTGACGATTTGGTAATTTCCATATAAAATTAAAATTGTAATGTACAGATGAAATGTACTTTAAGTTCAATAAAAGTATTTTTGAACACACTGAGATGTAAACTCACGATGACTTCTTATTTAAATACAAGACGTTGGAAACTTTTTCTACGGCAGATTCTATTGATTTGAAATATGTTACTCATCTAAAGCTACTAATGATGCTTGCAAAATAAAAAAAAAAAAATACTAAAGTTTGTTTCTTTCAAAATAAACCGAGAAAACGAAAAAATTAAAGTGTATTATTAGTGTATTTTGGGGTGGCCGTGGCCTGGTTGTCTCGTCGGTTGGCTTGCCAATCGATGGAGTTCAGCAACTTCAGGCGCGGCCAGCTGCTGGTTGGGTGACGGCCTGGGCTTGAGGGCCACCGCTGGCGGGACAGCTATTTGGAGCGCGGCTGTTGGGGGACTCTGGTCTGACCCATTTGCCGATTGACCATAGCTGGTGTTCCAGCAGTTGGTGACAGCCTCTGGTTCGTTTATCCCCAGCAGCTTTTCCATCATGAAACCCCCCGTGCTTCGGAGGGCACGTTAAGCCGTCGGTCCCGACTGCTACTGTCATCTCGTAGCAGTCGTTATTAATGGGATGGCGCAATACTCCCTCGTAGGAGTAGGTGCCGCAGATTATCGCTTGCGATAATCTACCCTCTGTACCAGATAAGTGTATTATTAGTTAAATTTTGAGAAGCATAAGAATCGTGTTAATTTAGAATAATCAAACATTTTAAATCAAAATTAATTTGTGCTCATTCCTAAGTGACACTTAAGAATCGTGTCCATTAGGAAAAGGAACTGTTAAGTGGTAAAAGCAAAAATGATAGAAGAGCGGTAATGTAAAGCTTAATTGAAACACTATTGGAATTATTGGACAAATAGCAGATAGCACGTCATTCAAATAATATATTAATTTAATATAGGATTCAAAAGAGTGAATGACCACAGTAAGCTGATTTTGAAATAAATGAATGAGGGGATCTTGAGCACTGATTCCTTATCTGTATTTCTATCTCTATTATGGATGTAACTATACGACCTAGTCAGGAGAAAATAAAGGCAGCGGGAATGTTATGGAAACTCTTTCCCATTAGGAAGGTGATTATCCATATTGCTTGCTTTTATCTTTCTATATATATAAAAAAAGATGTTTGTTTGTGGGTTTGTTTGTTTGTTTGTGGGTTTGTTTTTTATACAAATCTACAGTTTTGTTCCGATCTTGATGAAATTTTGCATACTTGACCTTCAAAGCAAGAGGAAGGTCACTGTCTACCTCAGATTTCGGAAAAATAATAATTATCGATAAAAAATCGATATTCATGGTTATGGCAGGGCATATTAATGAGAAATATCTCATGACCAACCATGCAAGGCAAAGTTTGTGCAACAATGCTTATCAACAATGGCATCAACACGCAATTCACAAGCACTAGGCACGGATCAACAATATATATCTCATGACCAACAATGAAAGGCAAAGTTTATGCAATATAGATAAATTTCAATTTGTAACAATGCAAAGAAATCCTGTTATTCAGGCTTTTCTTAGAAAAGTGAGTTCGTTGTAATTAACTAGTTGTTACCCGCGGCTTCGCCCGCCCGCGCCATCTGTTGAGGGGAATTACAAAGCAAAAGCAGATAATTTTAAATGAAAACCTCAGAAACTGGGGAAGGGGAGGGGGGTCATAGGGTGCTGATTTTTGGCGATAGAGCAGGTCCTTTATTGATAAGCCTGCCCTGAAAATTTCAAGTCGCTAGCTCAAACCGTCTAGGAGGAGATAAAATTACAGATAAATAAATAAATACACGCAAGAGTTTTAGTATATAACAATTTCTTGAAAATCTTTAAAAATGATCAGTAACTGGAGACTTAGTAAACTATTGAGAAAGAGTGGAAAGATGACAGAGGAAGCACTCCTTTAGCTCCGTGCTGTTTTGAGCAAATAGTAAGCATGTCAGTAGAAGAATCGGCGATCGCTAGACTACACAAAGAGATGAATGGCCAAGTTTTGATTCAAGACATCAAGAGAAGAAAGGGAATTGCAACAACCTCAAGTGTACATCTAAAGTAAGATTACGTGAATAAGAAATTATTTAGACTAGCAATGGCATCCTTGGAGAAGTCCATCCATTGTGAGCCTTTAAAAATTTTTTTTCAAATTTTCATTAAGAATTTTTAATGTATTAATTCTAAGCGTTTTCATGTGTTTATTTTTAAGATATTTCAAAATGTATTCCAAAAAAAAAGTCCGAGCCACGCCGCGGTTATCATCTAGCTTATTTGGTAGCACAGCAGATCCAAACATTTTCTAAAAATACATTTTGACTATATTCTGTGGGAAAGTGTATATTTTGGAAACTGCTGATAATGCGATGACTGAACGTTCGTTTAAAGAATTTTTTTAAAGAGCATAAAGTGAAGATGCAGTGACAGAACATTAATAAGGCAGCGTCTATTGATTAGGCATAGGAGTCACGCGTGTCTCTCTTGAGCTCCCTATCAAACGTCCAGAAGACTGGCAAAAATTTGTGTCTGGAAAGGAAAGAGAAAGAACAAGTATTGGTCAGAGAAACTCGGCAATTAAAACAGAAAAAGCTATACGGGCGTTTGAAACATCTGAACAACGGGAGTTTCGAATAGAGCAACAGGGTATAAGGGCTTCTACGTCAAGGGCAAGATAAACTTGAGTCTAAAGTATCTGGTGATGCTCTGCAGTGGTGAGGCAAGTCAGGAAGAGTTTAGATAAAGTCCCGGTGTATCACCTAGACTTCCTGTTTTTTCGTATTTTTAGTAGAATGGACAATCCCTTTGCTCTGTATTGTATTGATTGACTTATTATTTAACCAATTGGGAGTTATAATTTAATTTTTTGAGATCGTTCTCTTTACCTACAAGTGTAATTACCCCGGGTAACGCCGGGTAACTCTGGTAGTTAAATATAAGACTTTCATCTAATCTTTTTAACTGCATGAAATATACAATTGCAAATACTTCGCCTAAGAACATTCTTGCACTTTATTGTCTGCTGAAATCGAGAAGCAATAATGTCACAAATTGCTTTGTGAAAAATTTTCGTAGAAAAAAGATAAGATAGATAAAGATGCTAGTTAAATGTGTATTTCTTTTGTATAAATCTTATAAGCACACAAGTAGTGCACAGTACACGAATTATTTTATTTTAAATTCGGCGCGAATGAAATGAAACCTAAAGAGCATTATAATTTAGCCCAATTCAGGGATACTTTTTCCAACAATTATTGTTCTAGATTTTACCGTTTGAACTGCAACTTGATATTTAGAAAGACGTCTAAATGGATAAAGTAGCTCTCCAAAAAATTCCCTTTCTTTCTCGGTACTTCATACATTTGCTTAATGAAAGCTAGTGTATGAACGTAAAATTAGAAAGAACTGTGGTGTAGAATTGCTTGTTTATAAAGAAAATCTTTCACCGCAAAGAACATCTGAGATATGGGACGCCGGATGCGTATTTCGAAGGCTATGCCTACACTCTCAATTGTAAGTGAGACTAACCATAAAGTTTATCTAAGAATTTATCGAGTGTTGTCAAGAGTTAATTAATAAAGATCAGGTCACAGTATAATTTTAGATAATTTTAAATTAATTAAGTCTGTCTATTCAAGAAATCAATTAATTAGCTTTGAGAGTATCGAAATCTATAAAAAGAGATCCTAATATTAGGATCTCTAATTATTAATATCAAGACTAAATTATTAAATACTGACAAGGATCAATCTCAATGTCAGTTCTATTTGATTTACTGAATCTTAATTTTTAGTTTTCCTGTACCAATTTCTGGAATTAGTTTTGTTCTGTTCTTTATGTTTTTGTTTCTTTTTCCAGAATTTAGTCTTGTGTTCTGCCTGTGTTACCTCTGATTGGCTCGTTCTGTTGAGCTCAGCCAAGGAGAATAATTTTAGCATTTACCCTGATTCTAATGTAATTTGTTAAATAAATCCGTTGAGAATGAGGGCATAGCCTTCGAAATATTATTCGGCGTTCCATATCTCGGATGTTCTTTTTGTGGTACGAGGTTTTTCCTTCATATACAGACTAGTCTATAAAGGAAATAAAGGGTGTTTGTTAAATATACGGCAAAAATTCTACGGGTGATTCTTTGGGTTATTTTAAAAATCTTTTTTCCTTTGTTAAATCGAATCCCTACATTAAGTGATTTTTGGAATACTGCTTTATTTCAAGGATACAAGGCGATAAAGGTTTATTGCACTCACACGAGATTAGTGCAGATATTGAAAACACTATAAGTTACCCGTGGATTTGAGACGTATTGTTGAATACGTCTCGTGACTTCTCATTTTCTTGCTTTGAAAGTTGATTGCTTCTTTATTTCTTTAAATAATGATAATTAAATTTTTGTCAGTGAATTCTCTATCATGAATGACTACGCGTATGCAAACGCATTTCATGTTTGGATTTGCTAATGGGAATTCGTACAGTGAACGATTTCCTAACCGTCACGTTCCTGACAGAAAAACCTTTCAAAGTATTCATCAACGTGTTCATGAAACAGGCATATTTAAACGTAATGGAGGACAAGGAAGGACAATTACAGTAAGAACGGTGGAAGTGGAAGAAAATGAGCTGGATATGGTAGAGGAAGATACAGGTATTTCTACTAGAAAAACTGCAAACGATTTGAATTTAAGTAATGGGTTTGCGTGGAAAATTTTGAAACTCTAGTTTTTGTACCCATGCCCCATTCAACGCGTTCAGTTTTTCCATATTGATTGATAGGGCCATGCTTCACAAAGTGTGGGATGAAACTTAATTATAGACTTGATATCTGCAGAATCACTAGAGGGGCACATATAGGGCACTTGTAATATGTAAAGTTTGGTGACAATATGTCCAAAAATAAATCTACAGTGAATTTATGAAATTGGGTCAATCATTTGTAATAACCCCGTATATAAATGACGAAACTAGTCGTAAACTCTGTTCTCCCTTTATTATATTTTTAATTCTCTACCAATTTCATTGATAGAAACAATACTAATAACTTCCAATTTATTAATCAGTTGGAATTCTGGGTGGCTGGCTAATTGACCGGTTTTTCTACCAGGAGGACTACCGGTGAGGTGTATCGAAATTTCTTTGGAACATTCGCTACCTGTCATTCTAGCAACGACAAATGTAATGTGGTTTATGCACGACAAACCCTTTTGGTGTGGTTGCTCGTCAGCTTTAAAATTGGCACTTTATAGGATTTTGTCTCTTCCACTTTTTAAGATTAAGGTTAATTTTGTTGTACCTTGAAAAGCTCCTTTGAAATCTTTTCCCTTTCGTTACATTGATATCTCTTTCAGTGAAATTTTTCAGTACAACATGCCAAGACCGCTGGATTACTCGAGATGGACCTCACATTTGGCCTACTCGAATCCCGGACTTAAACCCCTTGGATCTTTTTTCTATAGGGGTCATCTTAAGTCGTTAGTTTACACTACTCTAGTAAAATATGTAGACCATTTGAGAAATTGGTTAGTTAATATGTGTAATGCAATGAGAAACGACCTTGGTGTTTTTGAAAGATTTCGAAGGTCAATGAGGAGAAGATTGGATTCATGCATCCTAGCTGACGGTAGTTATTTTCAGCAGTTTTTGTAGATTAACAAGCTTCGCATGTAATATTAGGTCCTGAATCTTCGAAACAAAGTGGTATCCCAAAATCATCAAACGACAAGAGATTCTTAAAATATCTCAAATAATCACCCTTTGAATTTTTGCTGTATGTTTAGTAAACACCCTGTATATGAAGAAAACGCTGACTTGACGAGTTAAAAAGCCTGCTTCTTCTTCTTGAAAGGTGAATTGGAAATTTTAAATAATATTCCACTGTGTAACAAATATGCAACTAACTGCACTAAACTAAACTATCTTGAAGTAGAATGTCCGTAAATTCTGAGTAAAAAATACTCAAAACAAAGTAAAAGTATGATTTTATTTAAACGGAGTGTTTTACAAGCAAATAAATTTTTAATAATGTGTTTTGACAGAAGAATATTTAGTAAAAATTACTGCAACACAAAAGGTTTATAAATTAGTTGTAAACAAAAACCTAGTGAGTAATATGAATTAAAAAATTTCGGATGTTTGTAGGATTTCTATTTTCGAAGTCATAAAAAATTATACAAAGTCATAAAATAATTATAAAAAGCAAAGTCATAAAAAATTATACAATGAGAATTAAAGTGATCTTTTTAAATACCCTTTTAGAATTCGAATACTATGCTCTCTTGCTTTCTTAAAATTTCGCGATTCATTGCGTTCTATTATGTTTTAAAATTTTTTAAATTGTTCCTATCCTTTTATTTCTAACTAACCAATTTAAAGGATGAATTTAATCTCAAAAATTAATTTTCAGATCTGGCTTAAAAATTGTGTTACGTTATTTGTATAGTCAAATCGTATACAAATAATTCTTTGTGGTCATTCATTAATTTATTATTATTTTTTTTTTTTGTTAATCGATCATTTCATTCAGGGTACTAGATCTTACGGTATAACTATGTAAACGATTTATCGTTACTTATCGTTATTACCGTTTATCTTAATATTATAAACAATATTTATACTGCCAAATCTGATTTATATTAAAAAACATTAATCTAAATATAATTATTACATAGATAATTTTAATTTTAATCTTATATTATTTTGGTGTATCGAACAACTTAACCTTATTTTCTAAATTGGAATTTCTTCATATTTTGGAACCGCTTCAAACCTTGGGATTGCGCATAAAGCAAATTCAGACTTTAAAGCAAGCAAACACTTACCTGGGCAAAGACCACAAGGTGATGAAAACAACGAATCCAAGACAGATATTTGACATAAGGCCCATGGTCGTCGATAGTGCAGGGATTAATTGTTGCTTCGCTCCTTCTCAGCGCTACCCTTCACACTATCGGTAAGACGGAAAGAAAAGAGAACAGAAGACGGAGTGCGCGATTGTTAAAAGCAATAAAGGTGAAAAAAGAATTCATCGGATCGGAATGGGCGACCGTTATTTAAAGACTGACTTATATGTGTGTTTAAAGCAGGCAACTTCGAAAAGAAAAGGAGAGGGGGTACTAGGAACACGGAATCGGCGCTTCAGTTGGATTTCTGTCACCAAATCTGTGGCACTGAGTCAAAAAAGAAGTGATAACCTACGTCTCAAAGTCTTTTGGCGCAATGCTTTCGGACATAAACTACGAAGCATAAAAATAGATTATTGCTAGTTTCAATTACAAGTATATCCAAACAAATTACTCTCTCATAATCTTTCATGTGTTTAAAGTAAGCGTAGTTAGTTACGGGCAAACTTGTTATTGCCCAGGCTTTAAATTTATGCTTTATACATATTAGGTTTTTGAAATGCAGATATTACAGATGCTTGTCAAAACCGTATGTAAAGGAATTTCTTTTCATTTTAAGCATGATACAATGGCTTCATACATTTATTATGATTTCCCAATACAACTTATTATATTTTAAGAAATAAATTTTAAAGCGCCTGTAGCAATATATATTACATCATGTATATTGCATTAATTTTTTAAATATTCATATTCGTCCACTATAACTATTCTTTGCATATAGATAAATAATAGACTATGAACAAGAAAGATATATTTAGAATTTTTCACTTTCCATTTAGTTTCACATCTGGATACTCAGTGTGAGATAAGAATATGATGTCTTTTAAGTATTAACAAGTCAGTATGTCATGACTAATTCAATGTAGATTTTTTTCAGGAGAATTCTAGACAACCTATATTTTTAATGATAGAAAATATCTTAAAACTCTCAACGCTGCGATAATCAAGTCAGCCAAAAATAACATTGAAAAAAATAATCTTGAAGTAAATGTAGCCCCTTCAGACACAGACCTTAAATTCGATTGTAAAAATTTTGTTTTTACATTTATTATATTGATACTGTTACATTAAACATAACCAGCAGTTTTTTATTTATTAACATTTTTTATTATCTTTTTACATGTATGGCTATATTTGCTACCGAAATATACATATTTATTAGAGAATCAACAGATTTTATTCATGTCATTTATTTAGTACGAAATTTTACAAAACATAAAAAAATACCGCACTTTTGACAAGGTAAACGTCCAAGATACAAGTTGGAAACATATGTTGCCAAGGTGACTGAAGGGGTTAAATGTTATTTCTGTTAGGCCATACACAGTACAAAGTTATTTTAGACAGGTCTACTTTATGATTGCAAAATGAATTTTTCCGTTATCAAATAAGTTTTGATTACTATTTAAAATCATTTTACACTATGGAAAAACCCACTTAATTTTAACCTTCTAATTAATCAACTTACTAAGGCAGTAAAAAGAAGAAACCACTTAATCCTAAATGTCAGGTTGTCTTGATAACCATTATTCATTCTGAAAATATATGTTTTTCTTCCTCTGGTTTAAATAGAAATCTTCCACTCTGAGTTAAAATATCTTGGCGCTTAGTAAGATGACATTGGTGATGGGGAAACGCCCAGCAAACTAAATACAAATTAACCAGTGGAAAGAAGCCCTCTAAATTTCTTAAATATTACGCTACCAAAAATTTCATTGAATTGCATAAAATTGATTCTCAAAAAAAATAATAATAATTAGACCTAGCGAGATTGTCAAAGTTGATTCTATGAGTTATGTCGTGACGCTTTGAGAAGCTTATTGTAACCGGTGACACATAAATTTTGCCAAATATTTTTTTCTTAATGCTTATGAAAATATTTTTTAATGTCTGACTCGTTCGTTGACAGTTCGTTCCAACTTTCCATTTTTCTTTTTAAATTATATACCTAACATTGTTATAACATCGGTAATCCAAAGATGGCTAACTTACGTATCATTATAGATGAACAAGGCCCGAAAAAAAAATTCTTCAGAGAAATCGTTTCAGATTGCAGTAATCATTTCAGTCTGAGCCCTTTGTTTTTCACTTTCGTTATTTTCTAAGGTGAATTATGCACTATTGTATTATGATTAATCCACATGTACTTCTTCAAATATAAATACATTTTAGGACTTGTTAATTAGCATGTTTAACGTAAATGTTAACAATGAATTTAAAATTTTGTATGAGGTTTAATCTTCCTAGAAGGCTGAATTTTATGTTTGAGGATAAAATATGATAATAAATTTATTAATACTTGAACAATACTAAAATTTAAAGATCATGATTATAAATACGAGAACTATCTTCAAATTGCTGCAATTTGAACCTGTGCTATGAATATCGGTCGTTGCAATGATCCTTTACGCATAGGTTGCAGTGCCGTCGTGTAACGTATACGGAGCTCGTAGTCACGTTCTCGTGCGGGGGTGAGTCATTCCAATATCAAGTGGGTAATATGACTAGTGTGTTAGCTGATTGTACCCGTCATGAACAACTGGCCGTAATTCGATTTGTCTGGGCGCGGGGCAATGTTTACTTGTTCAATGGTAACAAATGTTTATCCAGGAAAGCCGTTTACAGCTGTATGGAACAATTTCAATGGTGCTCGAAATAGCATTAGTGATACGATTCGTCCAAGTCGTTCTACAGATTTTCGCAGTGACGTTATTATAAAGAAAATAGAAGACACGATCTGTGCCAGTCGACGCGTGACTATCAACGAGGTGGCTTTATAGTTGAATTGCTCACATGGAAGAGCTTACAGCATTGTGCATGACAAACCGCAGTTTCACAATTTGTGTGCACGATGGGTTCCTCGTAAGCTCACTGACCAACACAAAGACACCAAATGGGACTGCCATTACAGCATCTCATGAGGTACGCCAGAGAGGGCTTTGAATTCCTTAACCGCATCGTCAATGGTGACTAAAGCATTATACACAAGTTTGAACGGGAAACAAAACGCGCCAGTATGAAATGGAAACACCCCTATCACCCAAAACGAAGAAGTTTAAGGACAAGCAGTCGGCATTGAAGGCGATGATAACAGTGTTTTGGGACAATGACGGCACGAGTAGTCGTGGAATTTCTGACTCAGGGTCATACTGTCTTCGGCAAGTTACCATCAGCCATTCGCAGGGGTACGTTTAGATGCTTTGCGAGACGGAGTTCTTCTGTTGGGATCATCCGACTTTCACCTCTTCGGCCCACTGAAGAATCATCTGGGTAGTCACTGGTTCCAGGATATGGAGGAGGTCTGTCTGGAGGTTACCAGCTGACTACGAAACCAACCACAAATCTTCTTCGGATAACTATTTTCATCAGGTAATTATTTCAACTTTCATTTTGATGCCATTTAGCGACTTATATATTGACTTACCCTCGTAAAAGATGAAAATAAAACAGCATTACTGATTTACTGTATTAAGACTGAATTAATCTTTTTCCGATTGCTTAAAATTGAATAAGGGGTAGTCCAGCCAAATAGGAATTTGTGAAAAAAAATTTAGCAATCTTAAAGGGGTATAATATTTTTCGATAATAGATCATTAATAATCTGAAATATTTAGGGTCATTAGAGCGAAAGAGGCTGTCATAAGAGCGGAAGACGCCTACAGCACACTGATTTCGTATAAGCGTAAAGAGAAGAAGTTGATACTGGTGTCCGATCCAAAAATAAAAATTTGGAGAAAACCCCTTATCGTTTTATTTATTTTTGAGAGCAACTGATATTCAACTCATTCTATCGGCAATATCTTTCTGAATTTTCACGATATCTGCTCGGTCTTTTGATAAGAGTAGTTCTATACATTTGGCTAATAAATTTTGCAAAAGACATTTTGGAACGTTTGCGCATGCGTAGTTAAACATTATTTATTAAAAATGCTCATATTTCATCAACTATTTAATATTTTTATATTCTGATTGCAGAGTGTTGTCTCTACTGTAGTTTGTCAAGTTTCTTGAAAATGACATTGTATTGGGTTGAAAACCCTGCATGCTATAAAGAAAAAACTTACGAAAACATTTCGATATTTTAAAGAAACCTTTATATCTCCATGAATATATGTGCTATTCTAAGACAAATGAACACAGATAAGTAAAAGAAGCCTCATAATCATATGGTGCACTACAACGCATTTCAAGCATTATTTTTTACAGGACCATCCTAAACTTTTTTTTGTTCAATTTGCTGCTCGTCCCCTATTTCGCCTTTGGGACAAACCCTTTGCTGAAATATTTCATGTATAATATGCTCTTTACATCCCTGAAATTTCAGGATCATTTCTGAAGTATTTTTCAAGATATTCGACAAAACATCTAAATTTAGAGGCATTCATATTATTTTGTCTAATCCCTAATCTATAGTGATTTATAAGTCTCTCGAGGGTTTCAGAAATCGATATAAAAGTAACCATGACCGACATACGTCAGTGGAAAACTTCATATAAGGGGAGATACAATTTGGATCAGGAAAATCTAACCCAGTATCCATTAACTGAAAGTGAATAATATTAGCTTCCAATTTCAGGGAAAGAACTTACATTTCAAATCATAAGTAAGTGAAATTAATGCAAAGGCACTGATCCTCGGCCTATTTTTCTTTAAACATTCGAGTATGACCGTCTTATTCTAGTTGATTAACATCGCTTTGACACTTAACAAGTAGCTATTATCTTGATGCCCTCTTCGATTTCATTATCCTATTGCTGTGCATTATCCTTTGTAGATATTATTTTTATATAAACACAACAAAATACTCTATCTTATTTCAATACTTTCTGATTCTTGAATTTTAATTAAAGACCAGATAGATAATTGTATTAGAGTTTGCATTATAAATCTTTTTCCTCTGAGGTGAAATTAATATTAACACAAGGATGAAAATTCTTGCAGTTGAAATCAAATTTTACTGAAGCATTTTAAAAAGCTCTCATTTAAACTATTGCATTTATTTTGTAATTTTGAAAATACACAACGAAATTAAATGAATTTCACTAGGCAAAGGGCACTGATGCCAACTGTTAAGAACAGACAATGGGATAAATACAGTACTGTCTCTTGAGATTTATTATCTCGCAGATGAAGATGAATTTTAATCGTGTGTCTCGTTTAATTTCTGTAAAGTTCATTAATGTTGCCAAGAATAGTAACTTCGGCTCAGTGGCATAAAACATCGGCCGGTTTGTTCTCCAGCCAAGGTAGTCGACGTCGATGACGTCATGGATTTGGCATCCACTCTTTTGAGCCATTGACACAGATTCTTCAGCATCAATTAAATTATACGTGGAATTTTCTGTATTTTAGTTAATGTAAAAACGAATATTAGTCTGTTCAGAATTAGGTAAAATTATTACGATGAATCTCCGTTTGAAAAATTAAGAATTATATAATTAATAATCCCATGGGTGTTTGGTGAGAAATTACTAAAATTTCAGCTGTTGACTTTGATGTTCTATTTTAAGTTAAAAGTTAAACGCTGTGGAGGAATTACTTGCTCCTTTTTTAATCTTCTTTGCAGTACCAATCATTATTCGTACATTAAGAATTAAAAGGAATTCATTGTTAACTATGTGTAAAATTAAATATGTAAAATGAAATTATCATAATAACACATAAACATTGTATCGATGAGGAAAAAATTATACTTAACAGAAAATAAATAATTTAAAATATGGTCATATGATCATGAAATTGAGCAAATTTTTAAATTTATTTTTAAATGCAAATAAATATGAAAATGAACAAAGGAAATATTCTGTATAATTTAAGCACGGGATCATATATATATCTTTACGTCTGTTTGTTTAGAAAATATAGCCTGTTGTATTATTGGTGTTTTCATTATTCTACTATGGTATATATGATGTATTTTTGCTTGCACGAGTAACGTACGGTTGTGTGGACTTGCACGAGATTGATAAAAAGGTTTCAGAAAATAAAAAGATATTACAGTGTGGACACAATCATTGATGATACAGAGGATAATGGCTTATAGCGGCCGAGTTTTTACAGTTATTCGCCAATGGGCATGACTCCTTACAGGTTCATACTCAAGAAGCAAGGTCTATCAACGTCACAATAATGATCGTAACGAAGCTGTTCAATGTTATGATCGCGGGAGAGCAATGTTCATCATTACACAGTGAAAGCAGTAAAGTTGGATACCTGTATATCATTGTTCAACTGCAAATGTTGGACAAAACATTGTGGACCAAAAAATTGCTAACTAATTTAATATTAAATAATCACTGTAAGATGGACAACCTGCCTAACTTGGAACTTGGACATCTTCCAAGAGCTAAGATGGACAGGGCAGTTAATGCGAAACACTTACGTTAGAATTTTCTTTGTTGTTAATTGTTGCACAACATGCCACTCTTGAGAACGTGAGAGATTTCCAAAAAACGTAGAGCGGAGAAGCATGTCTATGTAATGACACTGGTTTATTACATCAGAGCTTGTTTCACTTATTTCATTTGACTCCTTGCACAATTCAGTGCATCCATCATTTTGTAATCTTACAAAACAATAAGCAAGTGCAAATTTAACGAGTAGACTTTAGACTAAAACAATGAGATTTTGGAGTGTATTCAAGGTCGAGAGACTTGCCGGAACATCTATGTGTAATTCTCAAATGATAATCAATAAATACATGAAAAAATATCAGTTACATACTGTATAAATACATGGCGAATTTTAAGTACATCGAGAAGCTTTTAGGGGAGGTAGTAAGAGTGATTCTAAGCAAAAAATTGATATAAACATGGGTCCTAATTTGAACGATAACTGAGATATGATCAGAATAAAAATTCCACCACCAAGATCAACAAGTTAATAACTCAGATTCTTTAAAACCTACGATAATGAAATTTGGGTGAATAAAAGGGTACATAAAACTGTGTATATCTTTAAATTTGATCGAATTTAAACGAGTAGTTTCCAAATTACGCATTCAACATCGTAACTCGTGCATCACATGTGAGTACTAACCATAATTTGTTACAAATTTTACTGTAAAGTTTGTACTGACTGCCAATTACTGTATACGTTTCCTTTTTAGACTGTAAAGTTTACCTGCGTAAAAGTTTTTGGAAAAAAGTCAAACACAAAATTCTGTATATGAAGAGGTTTTATTGATGTATAAAAAATCATCTGCAAATTTTTGCGAGTTTCAGTTAATGTGTAATTATTGCTAAATAAAATTGAGATATAAGCATAAATAATTAACTTTTATTCTCCACTACAAATCCAGAAATTGTTACGAACTTTATGTCGCTTAAACACACGAATTTCAATAAATATTTATATGAATCTAATCTATCCTTCTGATACATTATTTCATACCAAAAAGAAAAATCTCCCTTTCGTCGAAAATTAACTAATTTAAATTTTACAGTATTATATACAGAGGATGGCTTTAGCCACACATCAATGATTCTTCTTCCAAAATGAAAGTTACATTCGTCCATTTTATATGCGAAGTTAATTTTTAATAATAATCAAATCTGAAAAAGAACTATATTTAAAATAGCAAAAGAAACACTAATTGATATAGCATTTATGTGACAGCTTTATATTTACTAGCATTTCTTTAAACGGCTATTCTAATTAGCGCTTTCAATCCGGGAAACTAATGCCAAAAACAACAGAGGTTTCCTGATGCTATTTTAGAAGACTACATTGTCGTGTTTTTTCCTTCGCAAAGAGAATCGAAGAAGGAAGACAAGGCAGCTTCAGGGCAAAATTTATTTCTGACACAAGTCCGTAGATAGGTGAGGAACAGGTTGGGCGTCTTCACCTTGATAACGGATGGCCGTCTCTTGGCGATAACTCATCCATCTCGTTGCGTCGGCGAATCATCGCCGGGCTGTCGAGGCGGAGGCGCAATGGCCTACGGTGCGGGAACTGCCAGTTCATAGAAGGGCTCTGAAATTGCCAGATTCCTTCGTATCTCCCTCGGCACTCAGACAATTCTTCATCTCGACGTTTCCACAGCTTCAATTTTTGGTGATGAACCAGCCAAGTGAACGAATCTACCCTTGATAATGATATCCGCACTCGAGCACAAACAGACAACTTAATCCCACATTACGGCAATTTCGTTTGATGAGGTTAGATGAGAACGGTATTAAAAGAAAATAAACTTCATATAAAAAGGTTTATTTTCTTTTATGTAGCATTGAAATTATTTCTGAATATTTCATCATTAGAATATAGATCTGTAATGCGCAAATTATTAATAAATGAATATCTGGGTCTTTC
>JAHWFO010041017.1:196523-240808 GCA_023313115.1 Rhysida immarginata
TAGCAAGGATGGCCCTCTCACACAATCAGTTGAGATCTTTATAAATTTCTAATAATAATCAGTTTACCTAAGCATTATCTATAACTTCTCTAAAGTTACTATATCACAAAAATCATATGTAAAATAAATATTCTCCAGTTACTGGCTCATTAGGAAAAGTACCGTGACTCAAATTTGTTTTATTGAGTTATTTAAAAAAAATTAATGTGTTCAAGAAAAAACATCTGATTCAAGAAAAGTAAAATTCCTTATCACACATGGCTGATATGTTTGGACCTTTGGGTTAATATCCATATCACCACAATACTGATATTTCTCTTTCTCAAACAGATGTATATGGAAGATGTATCTCTCCGTTTTTACATATGGCCTGGTAGCTCAGTTGGTTAGAGCGTGGTGCTAATAACGCTAAGGTCGTGGGTTCGATCCCCACCTGGGCCATTCAATTCTTTTTTCATCTTCAGTGATTATGTAATGGGCCTTTTGCCCGCTCACGAGATTTCCGGTATTACGTCACACCATGCGCGATTGAAACCGAGGTTGGAGGGAAGCAAATCGTAGGATCTCTAACAAGAAGTGAAGTGGCGTCGCGGTTTTATATGCTTTATGGTTCAATTTTGTGCAATCTTTTTGTGCTTTGGCCTCTATAACAATTTCATTTCATAAAATACAAAATTGCTATCATCACATATCATCACATACATAATAAAAAAAAATGAACTTTTTTAAAATTAATTCGTAATAAGTTTTTTGTGTTTAAATAAAGATCAATTAAGTTTTAACTTAAAATGTTCAATTACGATTTTAATTTTAATTTAAAAATCAATTAATTTTAACTTAAAATGTTCTCGTATAATTAAAGATAAATAAAAAGCACTTTGTTTGCGTAAGGTATAAAAGTGCAATTGCTTATTCATAATGGCAATCTTCATTATACCGGGTATTTATAAAATATTAGGATTTTTTTACGAAAATAATAAATATCAATTTTTTCCAAAAAAAATCAATTGTTTTAATTTAATTACTGGATAGATTTTCCACATGAATATATTTGAAGTCCTTGCTCTCAAAAATATTTTTTGAAACATTACCTTCAAAATCAAAAATATAAGATTCTGAAAAATAAAATTATATGCCTTATTAAATCTTCTCAGCCATTTCGTTAGTGAACTAAAATTTATGCTTAGCAAAACTGTTAAACTAATCAAGTAGTGTTTCATTTCTTCGTTTTCCAAGCACTTTACACCTTGAAGCAATGTTCATTTTGAAGAGGGCTTTCCCTCGAACCTCGTTTTCGTGCCGCATAGGGAGACGTATCGTCTCGCCCAAGTCTCGAGGTAAAAAGGTCCATTAGCTGTTCATATATCATCCAGACATGAATTTCTTATTACTATTTTTAAAATCGAAGATAGATAAATAAATAAAATATTGATTTAGAGCTGAATTAAAAAAATTTTAAAAAATAAAATTCGTAATTTATTAGTGCTGAATTTAATAAATCTCCCGTCATTCATTTTCAATGGACAGAGCACGAGCATTCACCTTATGCAATAATTTGCTTGACTTAATAGAAATGTAAAAAACTATAGAAAATCTAAAGATCTTACTTTCGCAAATATTAAACGGAGTTACACTAATTTACGTTATTTATCACAATGTTTGTAGTTAATAACTATTTTTTGCATTTACATTTTACTTAAGGGGTGGTCGGAATAATTCATTTTTTTAATATCGTAATTTACCGGCTAAGTGTTTGAATAAGTAATTTTTATAGTGTGTGCATATATGTATGTGAAAAAAAAATTATAATGTGTTCCAAAATGAATTAACTGTTTATTAATGTATTGCATTTGAGGGACATTAAACAGAAAACAGTTATAAATTATATGTGTGTGGGGGGTGTCTTCTTTGTTGCATATATAAAATACGTAATGGTAGTTTTTGTAATGAGCGGTTATTACGAGCTTCACATGTTAATTTTTTTTCTGGGGCAAAACTTTCAGAATCAATGTGATGGGAAGGATTGGACCGCGAAGGTAATCTGGAGCGATGGCGTAATGCAAAATTGTGAAAGTTCCACTTAAACCCAAAATTTTACGTTACTTAAAATAGTCAGGGAGGTTACAAATAAATAGACACACGACGCCGTCTTAGCGCGTTGCTCATGCGTTGCCATTGGGAACGTTCAATTTTAGAAGTTTGCTATCTGTGCACCTTCATGGTTAGGCCTAACCAAGTATTCTCGCTGTTGTTGGCCATTATGATCGTTTGGATATTGTGTTACATGGGTTTTATATGGAACTAGCTTCTGCTCCTCCAGATATGCTAAGATTAAGTTGATATGACGAAAATGCACCGTTTGCAGGAGATGGGGTAAAATGACATATGGTTGCCGTAGTTCTTGTGTTTTGTGTGTTTTATACAAAATTACTGCTTTGGTTTTTTTTGGTTTTTTTTTTTTATATTTCCTATAAAACTAATTTCTTTATTGCAATTTAAATGGTATATTGTTGATCTAACTCGAAACTAATTGAGCTCTTGCAGGGAAGCCCGAGTGGAATCTTACGTTACGTGAAGCAGCATCCGTGTCCCCGCTGTCGGATTGTTTGGATTGTCTTGCTGGTTGGATAAAAAATGCAAAATGGGCAGTCTGATTGGTATTCCAACACGGGAGACTTGGTAGACTCGAGGCGTTTCGCGCGGCCTTTCAAACACTCAAGCTATGCGTCTTCAGTAGAGTACTTATTTGCAGTTTGATGATGGGAATCTGCTCTCTTCTTGGCAACGAGTGTAAAGCGATGGACCGTTGTCGTGGTAGCCTTTGCGATTGACCGAGCATGAAAATGTTCTTAGATATCTTGTCGACGGATTTTGAATCTAACGGACTGTTTACTTTGAGATGATGATGGTCATAACTTATCGTACACCTTCTACTTTGAGACCGGATATCTATATGCCATCAGGGTTACCACGATCGTTTAGGTTTTCTACACAGATAAGTTAGAACAACGTATATCCTGCCACCGTTACCCATTGGTGAATCCGGATAATTCGTTTGCAAATAAGTTCACTTACCTCTAAAAAAAAATTCGTAGCTTGTAAATTTTTGCCGAAAAATTTCAGATCACTGCAAGTTTTGCACCCCCTGCCCCCCCCCCCCCACCCCACATCTACTTTTGTAGATGTTTTCACCATATGCAAATCAACCATTTTCACAGATTTACGTCCGAATGCTGCCCCCCCCCCCCCCACTCCAACCATTGACTCCGCTATGAAGGCTGTGAGCAGGATTGACGTTCCTTCTGACTCCCCACTAATCTTTGTGTGGCCACCCTACCGATGGGCCCTTGTCCTTATCTGTTTGCCCCTCGTTTTTAGTTTGTTTTCCCCGTCTCTTCCGCGTTAATCTTGCTTGTTGTTTTCTACCTTCTTTCACCACAGTCCCCTCACTGGGCGCCTTCCTTTTCGCCCACATCGTCGATCCGGACTTACCTGCGCGTTTGGCGAATATCGGAAAACTTACCTGGTCATTCTCACCCCTGGAACAGAAGTTGGAAGACAAATAGAGGTCGTGCCAAATCAGTCCACGGGATTAGAAGTTATCCGAACAAATGGTTGGAGCTGATCGAATTTTCCTTAGACCCCACGTCAATGAGGATCGACATGGTTTACTTTATCGTTGCATTTAGTGCTCACTGCTTATTTGTCTTCTATTCGTGATTGATTCACCAATTATTTAATACTAGCAGACCCCGTGTGCAAATATTTTTGCACAAAAAAGTCGTATTAAGGACTGGATATTATGCAGAACAATTTTCGTATATTTGGAGAGACCGTCCATCAGCGTGTGCCCTGTCTGTGCGTGCCCGTTCGGCTTGTAGAGTTATGCAAACAATTAAGTAGAGCACAATTTAAAATACAGCCAGCGCAATCTCTTGGTATTAAAAATGAAAGATACTCTGTATTCTCGCGCGAAAGTCTTGCAGTCTTTGTTGATGCTGCTTCGCTGAACAATCGCAAAATACTCATTAAACAAAGCAAAGAACAACGTCACAATTTTTTAAAGCTGGCAAAAATCCCATTCAGCTCCAGGTAAATTGAATTCTTAAAATAAAATACAATGGAAAGGAAGAAAGAAAAATAAAATCTTTTCTTAGTGGCTGCTTAAGTTACAAAATTTATTTATTTATTGATTGTATCCAATACGTCCATCCAGGGACGAGTTGGGTCCCTGAATGGACCTGGATTAACGACTGCTGTAAGATGGTCGCAGCAGCCGGGGGGATAAAGATCGTTTCTCACTGATGGTCGCCCATACAGTGACTAGCCGTTTCTAATGTTGCTTAACTTCTCTGAAGTTGTATGTACAGTGGAAGCCCACTAGGCCACGGCCTCCCCCAAAATAAATCTACTGTCAAAATTTCATGTAATTCGGGTCGGTGATGATGGATCAGTCAGTCAGAACATGCTATTTTATATACCGGGTGATCCAAAAGTGTGTTACATTTTTTTCCATTGTTAATGACATTTTCAGTGTTTGCTTTCCAGCAATTCAATGCTTTCATAAGAATCACGAGGCGCGCGCAACATTGTTTAGCTAAAGAATTCGTCACGGCAAAACAATTATTACTTTCATGAAAAAATGTAACACACCTTTGGGTCACACGGTATGTAGATTATTTTAATGATAAAAAGAAATTAAAGGAAAACATTCAACAAGTGAATTATTCTATTGAACTAAACATTGCAAGCATATCACAACCACAACAAAATCAACCTAATAGAAATTTTAAAGCAATAAAGGAAAATTAAAATTTCTTATTGAATTACATGTAACTCTTGTAAACATTCTAAGGAGGAGCTTTAGCTGTGAAGCAGAAATACATTTATACACTTATTAACAAGAAATTAATCCCCCCTCCCGAATAGGGTAAGGCAAGTAGCAGACCTTGCAGTCATCTATTTTTATCCCTTTCTCTGCACTTTTTACCTCTCCCCAAGTTTTTTAATCAAAAAATTGATTTTCTCGAACGTAGTATGTACAAAATTTGAAAAAGCTGGTATCTTCTTTCCTTTCCCATCATTTCCGATCGAATGACTTATCACATGAATTATGTTGCCATAGTTCTAAAGACCAAATGACTCTGAACCACTGGAATAATTGGGCTTAAATTTCATAGTAATGTAGATCTTGGTTGGGCCTAAGGACTTTCATACCTAGAAGAATCTGGATATTGAATTTCACTCCTTTACATACCTAAATAGCACATACACTGAGTGGCCAAATTATTATGACCACCCCCTTAATACAGTGTTGGGCCACCTTTCGCTCTTATTACTGCTTGCATTCTATGAGATGTTTGTAGGTTGTAGGAGGAATTTGAGACCAACTCTGAAGAACTGCACCTTCCAATTCCTGCAGATTTGATGGTGCTGGATCCCGCTGCCTGATGGCCCGTTCGATCTCATCTCACAAATTCTCAATGGGATTGAGATCTGGCGATTGTGCAGGCCAACGAAGCAAGGTAAACTCTCCGGCATGTTCTTCGAACCATCTGAGGACGATGCCAGTCTTATGACAAGGAGCATTGTCCTGCTGGAAGTATCCATCCCCGTCAGAGTACACCATTAACATAACGGGATGTACTTGATCTGCGACAATACTTAAATAATCTTGGGCACGCACACGTCCGTGCAGAGGAATCACAGGACCCAAACAATGCCAAGAAAACATCCCGAAACCATAATACTGCCGCCACCAGGTTGAAGTGTTGTGGCTATGCAGGTGGGATCCATGCTTTCGTGTTGTTTTCTCCATATTCTAACCCTGCCATCTGCATGATGCATTTGAAATCGTGACTCATCGGACCACATGATCCTTTCCCAGTCATCTACTATCCAATCCTTGTGCTCCTTGGCGAACCGGAGACGTCTGCTCTTGTTCAAGGCTGACAGTAGAGGCTTTCGAACTGGTCAACGGCTTCCATAGCCTAAACGGTGTAATGAGCGGCTATTAAGATTTGCCGTTATTTGACGCACTGTTGCTCTTCTGTCGCCCTGGACAACTCTGGCCATTCTCCTTTCAGCTCGAGCATTGAGGAGCCTGTGACGACCACACGCTTGATGTTGAGAGCCGGTTTTGTGCTTGGTAGTTCACTCTCTGTAAACATTAATAACTACTGCTCTTGAACACTTCACAAGTTCAGCTGTTTTGTTGATACTGGTTCCGACATTGCGCGCGCCGACGATCATCCCGCGTTCAAACTCAGTTAAATCACGTTTTTTGCCCATATCGTCGCAAAAAACACAGTGCAACTGATTGTTCACCTCACCTGCATTCCCTTTTTATAGCTATCTAGCCCTCTAGCGGCAGCGCTGTGACGCAATAGCTCATTTGCCTAAAACTGTCAGGTGGTCATAATAATTTGGCACCTCAGTGTATATGTTTTGTCCCCTCTGACTGTCATCCCCGTAATTCCGATCCCTGTGCACCAGTCAATATCAAATTAAATAGTGAAGGTGGACATGCCCATAGTAAGCCACATTCGTAATTTTATCTTTCTACTTCAAAAATGTAGAAATTATGAAGGGCACGGACGGACATTATAAAACTAATAAGTAGCTCAATTCTTCAGTTGGTTAACCCTTTCAGACTTAGCGTACAGTTTACTGTAAATGAACTGAAACATATTGTAGCACAGTATCTTGCATTAATACAGTGCTTTCTCTCTCATATATATTATCTTTGACTCTTCTTTCACTGTTATGTGAGATTTTAGTTCCCTCTGTTGACCTATAATTAATAATTAATTAATATAAATTAAGTAACCGTGCGTCGACTAAGCGAACGTCGCGTGTTCGAGCTCACGTCAACAGTACCTAAAACAAAGAGAAAGTAACTGTGTATTCATATTTGATGAATCGATTGTTATATGACATGACATTATCTTGGTATTCTTTACACTCACTGTTTTAGCACGTGAATTCAACTTGAAGAGGTCCACGAAAAATTCTGAAAAGTTGACACGGCCAAGCTAAGACATTGATGGTCATTTTTCTGAAAACAGAATTTGAAAAGGTTAATCCGTTTTCAAGTTATCGTGCAAACGGCGGACGGCCGAACGGATTGCCGGATAAACGTAAAGACCAAGCATGCATTCTTATAAGTAACTTTTTGTTAAAGCTCCTAATAAACTAACCGCATCCGACGCTGACTTATTTACCGGTAGGACTTCAAAATTCATACTTTAATTAATTTGTTATATTAGCAGCTTTAGCAAAAAGCTACTTATGAGAATGCGCCCTTGGTCTGTAAGTTTATCCGGCCGTCCACCTTTTGCACGATAACTAGAAAACAGATTAACTTGTTCAAATTCTGTTTTCAGAAATATGACCATCAAACCGCGAGGTGTTAGATTCAACAGTTCTTCAGCGCTGAAGCATCAAAAATGACGTCATGCTGCTCTGTGTTGCACGCAGCAGTGCGGTATTAAAACCACGCTGTTGTTGGCTCTCTGCTGCAAACAACCGCCTGTCAAGCTATCTGCCACCGTCGCCTCGTTCGCACAGGAAAATGATCCTACGTCAGGTCGCCGCTGTTTTAATCTACACGTTTGCCCATTATTAAACATCTCGATAAGAAACCTTTTCAGGATCATTAATACACCTTTTGCAATCTCCTTAGCCGTGTTAACATCTAATTGTAACGAAAATTGTGTATCTTCATACACAAAATCGAGTTCACTCATGGACGCCGCCATTTCTATTAATACTAGTGATGTCAAGATCCGGATAATTCAAGATCCGGATCTTGGGTCCGAGATCTGAGATCCGGATCTTGGATCCGAGATCCGAAATTCGGATCCTATATCAGGAAATTCTGTATATGCAAATTTTTACTGAAAGCAGTTTATAAAAGCTTTTATTAAGTGATAGCCTAGTCCTCTTAAGTCTTAATTAGTCTAAATACGCATCCAGCGAAAGGATCCGAAATCCGGATATTTTCAGATCTAATAATTAATACATCACTAATTAATACTCATACAACAGAACAAACAACGAAATGGGTTGCTGCAATCTCGAACCAGTGCGCTGTTGTATACGTCAGAGCCTTCATCAACAGAGCTCAACAATCCGCGAGTTGTTAAATTCAACAGTTGCTCAGCGCTGAAGCATCAAAAATGACGTCATGCTGCACTGCTCTCTCTGCTGTAAACAAGCCGTCTGTGCAAGCTGTCTGCCACGTTATGTCGCCGGTTTTTTTTATCAATACGTTTGCCTATTACTAAACATCTCGATAGGATATCTTTTCAAAATCATTAATACACCTTTTACAACCTTTTTGGCCGTGTCAGTATCTAATTATAACGAAAATTATATATTTTCTTACACAAAATCGTCTTCATTTATGAACGCCGCCGTTTGTAAGAAAGCTCATGCAACAGAAGAAGCAACAAAAAGGGTTGTTGCAAATTGTAATTTCGAACCAGTTCTCTGCTGCACACGCCTGGTCCTTCAACAGAGCTCAACAATGCTTTTAACCACTCTATTGCTGCAGCACTTCGTGCAGCGCTGATCAACTGTTGAATTTAACAACTCGCGGAAAGTCTTAGCTCGGCGGTATCAACTTTTCAGAATTTTTCGTGGACCCTTTCAAGTCGAATTCACGTGCTAAAACAGTGACTGTAAGGAATACCAAGATAATAGCAGGTCATATAACAATCGATTTGTCGAGAATGAATATATTGTTACTTTCTGTTCATCTTTTAGGCATTATTGACATCGGCACGCGCACGTGAAATCGCTTTGTCGACGCGATTAAGTTATTATATGCTGAAAAGCATATATTGGTTTCGCTCTGTTTGTGTGTCTGTCTGTCTGTCTGTCTGTCCGTCCGTCCGTCCGTCCGTCTGTATGTCCGACGATTACTCGAGAACGCTTTAACTTTTTCAAATTCTGCTTTCGCTATTCGATAGAGACCCTTCCTGAGCTCACCTGATTAGTTTATGATTAAAATCGGTCTAACAGTCACGTGACTATTGAGGCCCAACCCCCCCCCATTAAATTTTTTTATTGGCACTATAAGGCATGTAATATGTCATTCGAACGGGAATGACGAGCACAAGACGAATATGACATTCTTTTCGATTTTTGAAATGCTACATCCGAGAAAATGACCCCCAAAAAGTACTAAAGTGAGCCTTTATTACGAGCTTTAGCTAAAGCTATATATAAGAACACAAGCATAATCAATATCTTTATGTGTCTGGCCGGCCAACGTTTGCACGATAACATGAAAATGGAAGAACTCAACTGCGATATATAAACTTGTGATGAGCTCTCGTGGGCCCCTTCAAGCACGTGCACTAATTTTAAGAATATGAACTTAGGGCAAGTAATATGTCAAACGTTTCGTACCGACGAGTCATAAGTGAATACAGTGTTACTTTTTGTTTGTAACTTAAGCATTGTTGATGGCAGCCTGGAGCACGTGCCCATTATGAAGCTTAGTCGATGCACGTGCTCATTTCGTTTTAAAATTCAGTGCTTTAGGCCTATTGTAAAATGTGACTAATTAATGTTGAGGTGATTGTTAAAAATGGCTCGTTAATGTTAGGCCCATAGTTAAAATGACAAATGTTAGGCCAATTGTTAAAAATGGCTAATAAATGTTAGGCCCATAGTTAAAATGGCCAATTAATGTTAGGCTTATTGTTAAAAATGGCTAATTAATGTTAGGCCTGTAATTAAAAATGGCTAATTAATGTTAGGCCTATTGTTAAAAATGGCTAAATAATGTTAGGCCTAAAGTTAAAAATGGCTAATTAATGTTAGGCCTATTGTTAAAAATGGCTAAATAATGTTAGGCCTAAAGTTAAAAAGTGGCTAGTTAATGTTAGGCCTATATTTAAAAATGGCTAATTAATGTTAGGCCTATAGTTAAAAATGGCTAATTAATGTTAGGCCTATATTTAAAAGTGGCTAATTAATGTTAGACCTATAGTTAAAATAACTATATAATATTAGGCTTATTGTTAAAAATGGCTAATTACTGTTAGGCCTATTGTTAAAAATGGCTAATTAATGTTAGGCCTATTGTTAAAACTTGCTAATTAATGTTAGGCCTATTGTTAAAATGACTATATAATATTAGGCCTATGTTAAAAATGGCTAAATAATATTAGGACTATTGTTAAAAATGGCTAATTAAAGTTAGGCCTGTAGTTAAAAATGATGTGTAGATAGAATCAAAGGTATTTCCATGGTTTATTTAAACCAACTGCAAGTAAAAGTGAAATATTGAAATTTAATATCACATCTGCGTCACAGATAAAGCTCCTTGGAATGCGTCACAGGACAAGATTTTTCCCGACAATGCTTTGCAACAATGATTAAGAAGGGATGAATGGCAACTTTGATTTAGAAGGGATGAATGGCAACTTTGATTTAGAAGGGATGAATAGCTCTAGCAGTGGAAAGAACATAGGCGAAGTAGTTTAAAACATTTAGACGTGCGAGCATTTCATTTCTCATTTCGCGCGTGTTCGGAAAGATTCGTGTGAACGCTGCAATCGAATACGTAAATTGACATGCAGTTTTCGCCGTTTCTGTATATAAAATAAACAACAAATATTTATATTCTTCTTTTCAGCATATTTGAAAATCGTTTTACGAATTATATTCTTGTTAAATAGCGGAAGAACGGAGCTAGTTATTGGTTTTATGTTGTCCGATCGTCCCCTTTTACATTTTCTGAGGTAGAAGGTTGAAATTCGGAATGTACCTTACTATGGAGATGTCTACCTTCAATATTTAGTTTGGTTTTGATTGGTGCACTGAGGTCGGAATTACGGGGGTGGCATAACTATGGAAACTGTGGCAACTATGGAAACTATGGAAACTGTGGAAACTATGGAAACTATGGAAACTGTGGCGGAATTACGGGGGTGGCATAATTACGGGGGTGGCATAACTTAGGGCGCATTCTTATATGTAGCATTTTCTCGAGTGGGTACATCGAAAAATTTGTATATTTATGCTCCTAATAACCTGACAAAAGTATAGTGTACCCAAAGGCATTCGAGTAACACATTCTATGCCAAAATATACAAATATTCATTAATTTTTTGTATATAACTGCCAATTACAATATTTGAACAATTTTGTATTTAATATATTCTGTTATTAGGAGCTTTAGCATAAAAGCTACTTATAAGAATGCGCCCTTGGTCTGTACGTTTATCCGGCCGTCCGCCGTTTGCACGATAACTTGAAAACGGATTAACATTTTCAAATTCTGTTTTCAGAAATATAATCATCAAAGTCTTAGCTCGGCCGTATCAACTTTTCAGAATTTTTCGTGGACCCCTTCAAGTCGAATTCACGTGCTAAAACAGTGAGTGTAAAGAATACAAAAGCTAATGGCATGCCATATAACAATCGATTTATCAAGAAGGAATACATTGTTACTTTCTGTTCATCTTTTAAGCATTACTGACATCGGCGCGCGCACGTGAAATCGCTTTGTCGACGCACGGTTGCTCAAGTGCTCATAATGTATAATTAAGTAGCGGAAGAATGGAGCTACTTACTGGTTTTATAATGTCTTAACTGTGTACCCCTTCATAATTTCTACATTTTTTGAGATAGAAGATTGAAATTCGGAATGTAGCTTTTTATGGGCATGCCCATGTATACTATTTATTTTGGTTTTGATTGGTACACTGGGGTCGGAATTACGGGGGTGGGATTCAGGGAGGGCAACATATATGTGTGCTATTCAGGTACGTAAAGGCGTGAAATTCGGTATCCAGATTCCTCTAGACAAGATCTGCAGTACTATGAAGTTTAGGCCCAATTGTTCCAGGGAGGTCGGATTTGCGGGGGTGGCAGTCACTTGGTCCTTAGAACTATGGCAACATATGGCACATTATATATCATACGTTCGGAAATGATGAAAAAGGAAAGAAGATACGAGGTTTTTCATATATTCTATACATATTACGTTCGAGAAAATCAATTTTCTTGATTAAAAAATTGGGGAAGAGGTAAAAAGTGCAGATAAAGGGGTAAAAATAGATGACCGCAGGATCTGCCACTTGCCTTCCCCCACTGGGGGGGGGCGCGGGGTTAATTTTAATTTCTTTTCAATAAATGTATAAATGTATTTCTGCTTCAAAGCTCCTCCTTGGAATGTTTACAAGATTTTATTATATAACCTAATTATTTTTTATAACAATTTTGCTGATTTTTGTGAAATTTTGAATGTAATTGCTAAGTTTTGTAAATTAATTACGTCTTTCTTATTTTTATTAGCACGTTTTTTTTTTCTTTCACCCATAGCGGGCGAAGCCGCGGATAACCAGCTAGAATTCTATACATCAGTTTTACAAACTAATAGTTTTCGAGAAATCGAGGAATTAGTGATGTAAGCGCGCCGCTTATATACTTAAAGCGTTACACTACTTTCAATATCTCCAGCTGTTTTAATTTTAACTTTAATCAGGGACAAGATTTGTCCTGGTTGTGTTTTCGGATATTATTTTTTGTAAGTGCAAAACTGAAGAAGTTAGTCTTTTTTTAACATGTAGTTCATGCCACGTTCGAAGTCGTTGAAATGTGTCAATCCTAAAATATTCAAATATCTGTTTAAGCTAACCGTGTTGCCAAAAAAGTTATGTAGAAAACATAAATCTCTGTTACGCACTACACGTTGCTGTTACATCACCGTAATTTGCACACGAGCACGTCCAATGGGCAATGTCTCTGTAAAATGATCATTCAACTATTATTTTTAAAACTGATGTTAATCTTCATAATTTGATAAAGATGAATCGAACAAAGGGGATTCAAGTATTATATAAATTTGCATTTGTCTTATTACTATTAAAGCTCCTATCAAATCTCATAATAAAATGTACTGTATTTTCTTATTATTATCACCTCTAATTTTGCACGCATAATACTGCTTCTTAAAAAATTATGTTAGTTTAATAATATGAGATGGACACGCGTATAATTTAGCATAGGAATAGGAATTTAGCATTTATATTGAAAATATCCATCTAAATAGATTCTATAATAAATTCCAATATATATAGGCTAGGGACCTAAATTAAAAATGTATGAGCAAGCAAATATTACACTAAACCCATTATTTTCTGTCTT
The DNA here is from genome assembly GCA_023313115.1 of Rhysida immarginata. NCBI lineage: Eukaryota > Metazoa > Arthropoda > Chilopoda > Scolopendromorpha > Scolopendridae > Rhysida > Rhysida immarginata. The sequence goes on from JAHWFO010041017.1 coordinate 209,691, forward strand.
TCTTAGATATAAAAGAAACACATGAAATAGTGGGTTTAGCTTAATATAAGAGTCTTCACTGTATTTAAAGTTTTATATATTTAAGTTTCGTTCTATCAATATTTTTTAAAGTGACATTGAGGAGGGAAGAATAGGTGGCTACGACTGTGTTGGTCGATGCGTGATATTTCGATCATTTCATCGCTTAGTAACGGAGCGATGGCAAAGAAAAAGGCTTTGTCCCCTTCCACCATCCACCAAACGAGGCAGCAATGTTACGGCTCGCATCCGTGCTCTTGACGCTCTTGTCGTTAAAGCTCAATGCCACTGAACCGATCGCTGACGAGTGAGTGGATATTTATTTTTTATGTTATTTCTGCAATTTCCCAATTTCCTGATTTAAAAGATATCATTCATCCATTTAAAGTAAAAGCTGAATCATATTTATAGATTATGAATGCTACCTTTAGCACGAGTGATAATAGGTCCGCACGCAAGTTTTGTAGTAAAGTTTATGAATTATGCCGGTATTATTTCGTTCAAATTTGTAAAGTTTAAACACAATCATAATGAATCATATCCTCATAGATTATTTGACAATTTTTTATTTTTTCCCTCTTAATTTTTTTTCTTAAGAATTTTTAAATTCCTTTTTTTATTGCATTTTATTTTACTTCAAGTTTATTATTCTCTCAAGGATTAGTAAGATTAACAATTTGCAAGATATATTTCCTTATCCTGAAATCTCCTGATTAATATAGTCACTTATTGACATATAATTTCCTTTATAATTGAAATTTCAGTTCTTTCGTATAATTTATTTATTAAGTGTTTCAACAGAAAATTTTCTACCTTTGCATTGCCATTGCACTGTATCTATATTATAAATATACCGATTCAGAGTAGTCTGCAATGACGACCAGAGGGAAGAACGCCTTGATATTGAGCAGATTTTCGCTATCAGTTAGCGTTGATGCTACAATTAAAAAAATTACAATAATGCGGATATATTTAAATAAACATTATCTTTAACCTATCTAAAGGAAGTTACATTACAAAAACCATATGAAAAATAAATTTTCTCCAGTTATTACCTTCACCTTTTCAGCAAAAGCTTGAGCAGCTGCACGCCCTAGAAGTTGTATTCTCTTATTTGTTTTAGCATAATTTCTTCCATCTCCGCAAAGATTTTAATAAAAAAAAGAAATAATACACAATTGTTTCGGTAATTTCTAAGAGTTTTAGCGATATAAATGTTGCCAGACTGGCGAGTGACGACATTGAGGGAAACAGAAAATCATCGAAACCCTCATGTCTAAGACCAGGAAGAAGCGAAGGCTTGACACGTGGTTAAGATCGAACACACAAGGTCCACATATTCGGATTTCGTCATTCCAACACTTAAGGCGGGAACTAATATATTATTAAGCCAATGTCAGATTCCGCCCACAAGCATTATTCGATGATCAAGATTTCTTATACCAATTTCATTATTATATGAATTCTAATAAATTTCTTGTCCATATATGGAGTTAATTACTTAAAAACGTGACTGCGCTTATCTCTGCAGAATGACGCTGAATATGGATTTACATTAACACATCACCGCGTACATTAAAATCTTAATTATAAATGAAAACATCATTTATAATTTAAACATCTAACTAGTGAGGTATGGCGTAAAAATAAATCTTCAAATACCATTTATCTTTAATAAAAATTTCTCTTTCCATATAATTTGTAAATGCATTTAATAATATTCTAAAGGCGTGGGTTTTGACTTTTGAATACGTGTAGGATTTGTGGCTAGAACAGTAAATACCAAAATGGATTTCATAATTCAGTGGTGCGTAGTTACAAAACTGATAAACTGTACGGTCTCACACGATAATGAATAATTTTCCTTACAGATTAACTTGAACACTTTTACTTCAATTATTCAGTGCGATTTTCATTTAAATCTTTTTCATGTAAATCAATTTCATGTAAGTAAGTATGATAGCGTTATATGATTCCTCTTTCTAGAGGCGTCTGCTGATCCTACATTTTTGGTAACAAAGGCGGCACCCTCTATCTATATTGTCCCCACTTTTACAAATTAAGAATCGGTTACTGTATAATGCAAAATCGTACTTTTGAGCTTCTGTTTTTGATTTTATAAAGTTATCAGAAATTTACAAATTAAGTTAGTTTATATTTCATCTTCATTAGCGGATCTCACATTAATTCCTTAATACGAGGGTTGTTCCGAAAGTAGGTCTCGTCATTTTTTTCACACAGAAAGTTTATTGCCCAAAAAAATCCACCATGGCATCATGAACTTTACACCTTTTTTTTTGACATATTCGCCACCGACATTGAGACATTTGTCGTAGTGTGCAATCAATTTGAAGAAAGAGTAGCAGCAGGCAGGCGTGCCCGAGACTATCTGATCTTGTGTGAGCCTTGCTGCGTTTGGTTTTGCGTTGTCGTCCAAGAGCACAACACCTTCACTCAAGAGCCCGTGGTCTCTTTCGTCGAATGGCGTACCTGAGTTCGGTGAGGGGGCCGAGGACGACGAGGATTTTTCAGGGGTAAATCCTGAGATCACGCACTTCCTTCGGAAGGGAAGTAAAGCCGTTGGTCCCGTGTAGTCGTTTGCCGGCTGCACGTTAAAGAACCCTTGCGAGGCAAAATTTGCGGCCCCTATAACGCCGTCCTGAAATGACCATAGCAGTTGAAAAGGACGTTAATATCAAACAAACCAAACCAAACCAAACCGGTGAGGGTGTCGCAGTAGCGTGCCTCATTGATGGTTCCTTGATGGAGGAAATCAATGAGAATCACACTTTTCGCGTCCCAGAACAGTGTTGCCATAATTTTTCCTGCGGAGGGTAACAGTTTGAGTTTTTTCCTCACTGGTGAACTGGGATGCGATCACGTTGTCAGTACACGTCTGTCTGCTGCTACTCTTTCTTCAAACTGATTGCACGCTACGACAAATATTTCAATGTCGAAAAATAGTGCAAGGTGTATAGTTCATGTGAAAAAACTGACGAAACTTATTTTCAGAACAACCCTCGTAGATTCAAACGATTTCAGTAACTGAAAGGTCCAACATTTTTAAAGCTCGTTTGAAAATTTATGAGTATGTACTGTTATGCTTAAAATTTAAAATACCATATGTTAGAATACACCTTTCTTCCACTTAAAAAAGGATTACAATTCTCTGAGAATGGTTGAATCTGTCTGTCTCTCTATCTCTGTCCATAAACACGATATTTCTGAAAGAATTTCAATTTTCTCTGTTCTGTTGTTGCTGTCTGTCCGGTGCGACAATCAGTCTCAACGGACCAATGGCTGAGCACTTCAAAACTGTAAATGTAAACTACTGATTCATGTGAATTTTCTACTATTTAAAATTTAGTAAAACATATCAAATTAATGGAACGTTAATGGCTCAAAAATTAAAAATTATGATTTTTAAATTTTTTAAAAATTGAATTTGCTGAGAAATTGTTATTTGTTATCTTTTCGAGATACGTGCAATTGAGATTCATGCTAATGGAATCATATTATAGAGGTTCTCTTTTCAAGCGCAAAATGAACCTTATTAGGCTGAAAAGTAATATTTTGGAGGGAAAAAAGTAATAGTCATATTGGTTTGAAACAGCGGGAGTCTTTTGATGTAGAAAACTCTCAATAATACACTCCAAAACTCTCAAAAATATCACACTCCATGGTTGATTGTGACCTATTTTCTGCAGATAATAAGAAGCAAAGGAAACTGTGGATTTTCCATTATTTCAAAGTAGAGTATGTCAGTTTAATCTATTTTCTAACTGACATGCTTCTGCTCGGTTTCTCGTGAAAATATAACGTTACTTACGTAATATAATAAGATATCCGAAGTTCATAAATTCTCGGCCACTTGTCATTTTCGTTTCTCAATAACAGATATTATTCTTTATTTTGTTTTGGTAAATACTCATTTTTTGTATAATATATAAAGCTTAAAAAATCTCTCTATTGGCATCTTTCTCAGGGGAAAGAAGAACTGCACGCTATTTGATTATGTCCACTTTAAATGAAACTTATTTCTAATTTATTAATAAATACAAAGAAAACCCTATCTTAAGAAATGGAAATGATTTTTTTCCTTAATGCGTTTTTAAATTTAAAAATTACTGCGTTCATAACTAAAGTTATTATACTGAAAGACAGAAAAAAAAATCAACATTATTTTTAATTTCTTATTTCTTAACTCAGTTGCTGTAATCATCAAAACTATATATAAAACTACAAATGAAGAAGAAAGTATCGTTTGACTTTGAAATGTCTTTTCCTATAAAAAATCCATGCAAAGGCCATTTAAGAATTCTGTCAATTAACATATCACGCACAACACGCGCGCCGACGATGCAAGTCAGGAAATGGTATGGTGACATGCTGTCTTTGTTACCACACTTAAAACAACCGTTTGTTTTCCAGCTGACGATTCCACCCACATCACGGACAGTTAAATTCTATAGCGTGCAGACTGATCATAGCGATCATTCTTGGACACCTAGTTTTAATGCATCTTGTAGTAAATTATACCTGTTAGAGAATGTCAAGCACATCAATAAAAGTATTCTTTCAAATTCAACAAAATCAATTTATGGCCCAACTTAAAACATTTATGAAAACGTTTACAAAAAGTTAAAATTAAATTTTTTTCAAACTTTTGACGAGCTGTCACATGTCTTTTTACTATGCCACAAAAAATAAAAGGAAGGAGTCACTCTTGGGATACCAATCAAATAGCAATTCAAGTTTTACACATTAATTGGATCCCACGAATGTCCCTCGCTTTATTTTTAGATATGTGACAGTTCCACAAAGCGGTAAAAATTTATATTTAACTTTTTAGTAAATTTTTTTCTTTAAAAAGTAAGAGCGAGCTTTTTTAAAAAAATTTTTATAGCTTTAATTTTCAGTTTGAGTCTTTTTTTTTTCAGTCAGTTCAAACACGTGTTTTATTTGATGCTTTTTAGTGTTTTATTTTTTTAGAAATTCTACCTATTCTTATAATCAATGCTGCAAAGAAAATTTAATCTACAAAATATACTGGTGGGAACGGAAAATTAAACAAGAAGGGATGATACTATATCGCTGTGATTTTACATTCAGAATCTTGCGAATGAAACAACTCAACTACAAGTATAATCTGTTTATTACAGGGTGTCAAAGTGTCAAATTTTTTTACGCTCAAACATTAGAAACGTGTCTATTGGGCCCCCCCCCCCCCCTTTGCTTCGATGCAAGCCTAAAATCTGGGATGCATTCGATCATATACATAACGAATTTATCTTGAGAAATGCCATTCCATGTTCTGAAATAAGAACATTGTAGGGTCTCGTATTGCTGGAAGAAATAAATGGATAAAGAACAAGGGTCTAATAGTAAACCAATACAAATTTTTTAATAAAGTGAATTTCGAAGTAAACTTCATCTAAAGAACCAAGCGAAGAATGATTTAATAGGCACAGTAAATGTACGCAACACCTGGGTTGAACCATCTAATCAGGATTGGCCGTTCGGAGGTAAACAATAGCGATTTCCTCCGAATGGCCACTCTCTGATTGGCTGGTTTTAACAAGAAGAGAAATGAAGAGAAAATTGACGATGTCATGAGTATACTGAAGGTATCCAACGATCAAAGATAATTGGACTCTTCGAAACATTGAAACATTTAAGGTAAAATAAGGTAAAACACAACAGGAGTGTAACCTATTAAATAATCAAGTGGAATTTAATTTCAATGCCATGTTAAAATTATTTATCAACTTTTGTAATGTTCTTATTTTGATTCTGTAACCTTTCCTTTTCTCTTACCTAAGTTTGGCAAGTAAGAGAAGTTGGCAGTGGTGAGTGTGTTCGCCAGGGAAGTTGACAGTTATGCTGCAGAGCTGCATGTGGACGGCATTGTCTTGCTGGAACAGCACGTCTCCCATGTCACCCAAAAAAGGGGATCAAGACGAGATGGGTGATGTTCTGGGCGTAGGATGCAGCATTCAATGTTCCCTCCACAATCACAAGACGATGGCGACCGTTGAAAGACATACTAACCCAAACAAATACTCCAAGAGTGGGCCTGGTGTGTCTAAGGCGTATACACGATGGAATATATATGACTCACTCATGCCCAGATAGAAACTACTTTCATCACAGAACGCCACCAACTTCCATTCGTTCCTCTAAGCAACCTGTTCTTAGCATCATTGGATGCAAATCAGACTGTGTCAGGTGTAAGTGATAGTCTCGCCAAAGACACCCACGACTGCAGACGTATTTCGAGGAGACGATTGCGGATGACCCGAAGATGACAGATATAGTGTGACTATGGCTCTAATTTGAAGGGGTGTGAGTGCTCGGTCTGCTAGCACGTCCCTTCGAACGAGCCGATCACGTTCATTCCGAAAATCTGTGCTATCCTGAACCATGTCTGTAGGCGATTTATCCTTCCTTTTCCCACCGTCTCCAAGAGCCTTTCATTGCGGACATTTCCCGTCCAACTCTCTGCAGCAATTTGGCAACAGGACCATCCTGCCTCCCGAAGTCTCAAACTTCGTTGGCCAGACAAAACGATGAACGGTGATGACTTGTCAGCCTCCTGCGTGTTCCAAGATCTTTAGCATCAGTGAATAGTCTAAACAAACGCTAGTATTTGGTTTTATAATGCCCTGGCAGGTTTTCTTATACATCTGAAACAAGAATATCAGGTATCCCCTGCACTTTATTCCACAATCTTGAAAATTTGATCACATGCTAATGATCCTATTTAACTTCTGCCTATGTAAAATAAGCAATGACATCACTCTTAGCAAAATTTATTTATAATAGTTGATACTTAGGTTATCATGTCCTTCTTAGATTAAAATTTTAGACAGAAATAAAATAAACATGAACTTTAAAAATTATGGAGTTGAAATTTTACCGATTTTCTTGTGAAACTTCACTGTATTATTACGTAATTTTTAATCGGAAATAGTATTCCATTATTCTCAACCAGGTTGAATTTTTGTGACCCTGAAATTATTGGCGTGCAAAGAGAGTGATACGACATTCATAACCGAAACTTTTTTTACCCTCTATACAGTCTCGCCCTTGGAAACCGAAAATTGTTGTCACAATATCTACGCCGATATTTAAAAATGCATGAAATAGATGCCAGAACAATAAGGAGAAAAATTCACGAGTTAATTGTTTTAGTAAAGTGAAATTCAGGAAGTTTAGAAGAGAATATCGAACGAATGCCACTAGTTTTACCCACATGGAAAGTAGTGACCGTGACAATGGGTAATAATTATAGAAATCACATTTATCTCGTCCTGATGTATCTAACAATTGTAAGTACAGGTTTTCAGGATAACGGACTTCCGAATAACTATAAATTTATTTAGAGCATCATTTGCTAAATATTTTTGTTCAACGCGACATTATTAATAGTAAAACAAAATTAGGTCAACATTTATTTGTTTTAATTTATTGAATTTTGTCTTTTTTATCTCCAAAATTTATCTCACGAACCATTCCTTTAAATATATTCATTGAAACTGCTTTTAATGTCGCTTTGTTTCCTAAAGTTTATTATTCTGTAGAGATATGTTTCTCAGGCCCAAATTCCATTTCTAAGGTATTTCCGAACAAAACAAATAAAATTATGTAAATGTTCGGCCATTCCAGGTCTATTATTTCCTCATCCGATGGCAGCCTTTTATTACTTTTTATAATTATTCCGCCCTCTCTGAAAACTTCTCACAGAGAAGCTCATTTTCATACAATATCGGAATAAAAGGAAAACACAAATCCACAAAAAAAATTTTTTAATGACTCAGATGTATATTTCGGAATTCATAATTCCTTCATCAGTGAGTGATTTTACAGAACGAGAAGACCAGAATTTATAAAAAACTGAGGCGAATACAAGCCAATCAGATAACAAACAAATAAACAGAACAACCAATTAAAAATTTTTTTAATTATAACAAAATAGAAAACAACAACGAAAATAGAGCAACCAACCAACTTTTTCAAAATAACTCTATACACAACAAAAAACCAAGGGCCGCTTAAAATAGATACTCCGCTTGTAATAGCCAAATTCTAACAACAAAGACAGTAAGAAATTACTTAGTCAAAAATTTGGATAAAGGCAACCAAGATGCTACAGGCATAGGGCCGTCATCACTATTCAACAAGTTGTTGGTTGCTCTATTTTTTACAATCTCCATTGATAAGTACATACAGCAATTTATTATTTTTACAACAATGTAAAACCTCAAACAAGTCTGTCGAATAATCATGTTTTTCATTAATAACATGGTCGGCGAACGAGGACAAACCTGCGTTTGCATTCCTAATACAAGCAATATGTTCTTTAAGTCGGTTATTTACCCCACGTTTTGAGCTTCCCACGTTAGGAGTAGACCCTTCCCAATCACCTCATATTCCTTTATGGAGCACGAGTTCTTATGTGTTTTTGAGTTGTTTCAATATGAATTTTCATTTATTTAATAAAACTTTTAATCAGTCTTCTAAAGGCTCGAAAGATAAGGTATTTTAGAGACACTTTGTTTCTTTACTTCCTCTATTTATAATCGTTCTCATTTTTATCTTTTTTTCTTCAACTTTATAGATCAAGTTGGCGTGTAAAAGACGTTCTTAATAATCTCGTTCATTGTTTTAAATCAAAGAAGAATTTTGGAGTTCTTTAAATCAATTTTTCATTTTAAAGTTTTAACTTCGTAACCTCGCTTCTGCATCAGCTTGATACAAATACATTTATTTCTTATAGAAAAAGCGAAAAAAATTCGTGCACAGGGTGAAGCAGTTAATAATGCACGAATTTGACCTTCTTGCACGATTTCTCGTGACTATTCATGCGTGACGGATCATGTAAGGATTTATATTTCTAATGGCTTGCATTATGTTAATATGAAGCAAGAGAACAAAGTAGAGAGTAATATAATTTTACAAAGAAAAAAAAATGACGTGTAAGTATATTGTGAAGCTGACAAGGTCGAGTCTAAAATAAAAGCAAAATTGAACAGGTTTTGGAAAGGGTTTCCGACACAGGTTTCAGTTATTCCTAATACAGTGAAAACTCTCTGTAACGAAACTCTTTATAACGTAAAACTCTCTATAACTTAAACATAACTCGTACTTGGTTGGTTTGCTTTAAAGTATGCATCGATTCACTCTGTAACGAAACGGTCGCTCTTTATAACGAAGCAAAAGGTATTAAAAAAATGCCGTTCAACGCGTTCGGCGCCCCATTTTTTTAAAAATTCTTTGCCAGATGTCAGAGAGATAAGTTACTATGCATTGGTTTAGTTATTAGACAATTAACTCGTATCAGCTGTATTATCAGTCATAAGTTACATTCCCTCAGTGAAATAGCTACAAAAAGAAAAGCTTTGTGTGTAGTATAAATTGGCTATCAAAGGTTAAAAGAAAAGCGATGTTGACGATGGTTATGATTCAGTCAAACTTCTCACCTATCTGGAAGAGTAAGGCTGAAAGGTTTCTTTTAAGAATTAAGGAACCCAAAATTTGAAGATAGCGCTTAATAACGTGCATTAAACTAGGCGTCTTGTATAACAGAGTAGTGTATATTAATTTGTACGTATATATACTTTAAAAAGTAGTTTGATAAGTATATATAAATGCCTCATTCATTAAAAAATCTATCATTAAAAGTCTTTTTCTTTTTCCTCACTCTATATAAAGAAAACTCTCTATAACGAAAGAAATTGCTCGGTTCCTTTAGTTTCGTTACAGATTTTTCACTGTAATTGGAAAGTGCAAAGAGCAATGTCTCATCGCATAACATCAATAATATTAGTGGAAAACATAATTATCAATAATATAACAAACAGTTTTCACCTCAGGATAGCGGCTGTAGTGAAAAACTAAGCAGAAACAAAGCCCAACATAATATAGCCTCCTCGTAACATTGTTAACGTGAAGAAAGTTCGAGTTCTGGCGTTCTTAGAAAACTCATCTACACAGTGCCTCATGTCTCAAAAAAAGTGTCGGACGCATCATTCGAGAAAACCTTAAACTGCGGTGTTGGCATAAGGCTCGTAATCATCGTGTGACAAAAAGGCATATCCCGCTTCACCAAAACAAAAAACTTTACGAACCGTTCGTACTTTCTACATGACTGATGGCAATAGACGGTCAGCCTAGATGAAATTTGGGTATGCCTCGATAATAGGGTAAGGTGCCCTATTACGGGCTACTTTTTTAATGAGCCCGTACTATTAAGTGTAACCACTTTCAGGTTTCCACACCTATAGGAATGTACAGTATATTTTCTGAGTAAGCATATGCAAGTCCGGAAATAGTAAAAAAACATTTATTACGAGTAAAATAACATAGATTAAAAAACCATTGCAAGTGCCCATATTAGGAACATCTATTTCTAATATGGGCTACTTCTGTATTAGGAATACAATTTCATAATAAAGATTGGTATTGTAAACAGTTATTGGCCCTTGCTCTACAAGCATATGTCGCACGTGAAGGATCCCTCTGGATCCTCGGCACAGGCACTGTGAACCCACTTCAGTCACATCTGTGAAATGAAAGCAAAAATTAGCCTTTCAAAAACCGTGCAATATGCTTAACTCATCATTTCTATTGCAACTACCGTAATACAGGGTGATTATAAAGTCACTATACATTTTGGTGAAATCATTAACGAATTTCATTTATTTGCACACCCAAACACACCCAAAGTGAATGTGTGGATGGGAGTTACACAGTCAAAGGTCTATGGGTCCTTCATGTTTGCCCAGGGGACTATCAATGAGCGTCTGCACCGTGTACCTCGACATGTTGGAGCAATTCCTGGAGCCACAGTTGCGAGATGAAGGATTTAGGATACCGTTGTGTTCCAACAGGATAGGGTACTACCCCATTTGGCCAACATTGTTGGGACTACCTGAATCGCGCATTCCCAGGCAGATGGATTGATCAGGGCTTGCCAAGACTGTGGGCTCCACAGTCCTCAGATTTGACCCCATGAATTTCTTTGCGTGGGGTTTTATCAAGTCCAAGGTGTACTAGGTCAGGATTACGCACCATTACACAGCTGAAACAACGGATTACAGCCGCGGTGGAGGACATTACACCGCAATGTTGCGCAGTGTTTTCCGGGCCACGGTGGAAAGCTGGGAGCTGTGCCGAGATGTGCAAGAGGGACACATTGAAATTTATTAAGAATGTATCCTGGTATGATATCTGGTTGATGCATACTGCAATTGCTGCAATAAAACGGAGTTTTCACCAAAATGTATAGTGATTTTATAATCACCCTGTATTATTATTGTTAGCCCTATATTACTTTTATTAAGATTCCAACATCAAATGCGAAACTTCAATGTGCACGGTTCCTAAAATATGCTAGCCCATACTAGGACCCACTCTGGTAGCCCATAATACGCACATCTCATCGACATTTTACAACACAATTTGTCCAACCCTAATGTCGATAAGCACCAAAGTTAATCGCGTAACATGAACTTCTATTCGTAGTCTACACGACATTAACTACGTTTTTTGGTTCATCCATGTCACATATACGTTTTCTAGAATAAGTTTCATATAACAAAAACTTTGGACCTATCTCTTTTTCAATGTTTGCTTGTAGCGTAACTCGCTGCATAGCTACAGATTTGAATTTTCACGCAACCACGTGTTCTCGTAAGCTTTTTCACCTCCTCCAGTTGTGGATACATGGCAGCACCAGACTGACGAATAAATGGTGTGGCCCATATTAGGAACTAGCCCATATTAGGACACTTTACCCTACCAATAAGCCGGGAACTATTCATCATTATCTTCACACAGACGCCAAAAGATGGGCTACTTTCATCAATCAATGTAAGGGGTATTTTCCAAAGGGTTTATGGTTGCAGCTGCTTATTGTGCTCGTGGTACCACAAAGGGGGTCTGACGTTAAAGTCAATTCGATCTACTTCCAACAGAAGGTAAAGAACCCAATGTACCATCCAGAAATTCCTCGTTTCTACGGTGCAGACGCTCATTGAGTACCTATCCACGTGGATAATCCTCGAGCCACACAGAGAACGCTCTTTATTCGCAGAAGTTTGTTACAATGGAAACTGCGATGCCAGGCCATTGTCCATAACAGGGAATATCATTACGATAGATGGTGTAGAAACGGTATCTCGAAGAGAAGTTGAAGGTCAAAAATCGTTCAATTTTAACTGCCTTAATTCTCTGTTCTACTAATAGTTCAATGGAATCTATACATATAATAAAACTCTAAAGTTGTCTGACATTCAAGATTTTGCGAAAAAATAACTTGGGGGTACGAAGATGAGTAATAGAAGATATTACGGTAATTAGATTTCTGGAATTCTTGTTAGTCTGTTTGTTTGTGCACGCTTCACGTAAAAATTACTGAACGAATTTTAATGGGGTTTTCACTGGTGTATTAGCTGAGTTTAAGGTATACATATACGGCTTTTTTCAATACAATCGGCTCACGGAATGAGACGATATGCGAATTTGAAAAACCGCCGTTATTTAAAAAATATTGTACTTTCATTACCACAGATGGCATTGGACGATTCTAAGCTTGTGTGCCATGACTTTTGGTGAGTGAGTGTATGTTCGCCCATTTACATTCGGCGACCTTCTCTGTGTGCTGCTGCTGCCTGCGTCTCCTTCTCTCTTTCGAAGTTGTTTTGGGCTTTCTGAATACTCTTGAAGTCCTCTTTCATTTCCTACCCGCTTTCTACTGACTTTTAGCCGCTTAATCCATAGGCGCCACTCGAAATAGGCGCTTAATCCAATGCTACCATCGACCCCCTCACTTCAGTTGAATCAGGTACCTTTTATATACTTTATTCTTTGAGTAAATTTCTCATATTTTCGCTGTTTCTCACGCACTAAAGCGTTTATTACTTTTGAATACTGCATTCAATCTCACCATCTTGCGATTACATCATGCACGTGACAGGAGTCGGACTGGTTCCGTTATATAGTTTGGTCCAGCTACTGCCTAATGGTGTATTTACTATATCTGCTGAGTTTGCAGTTTTGGAGCTACAGTGATTTAAAGTGTTTCACTTTTTGCGTTTCGTCAATTTCTTCGTGGACACCCCTTACCCCTACAGATAAAACGTTTCAAAAGATAATTCTCCAATTTAGGTATTATTTATTTATTATTTATTTATTATATATTTACTAGAAATCTTATTTATTTTATTTGCATTGTGTGAAAAAATTCTTGCAAATTCAAATGATGGATGAAAACTGAATTAATTTTTAACATTAACCTACCGAAATATATTTAATATTAAAATTAACACAACGTCCCAGAACTTATAATTTACAGACTCGAGTTTAGATAGGCATTAAGATTGAATTCTGTTATCGTCAAAAAGTGTATATTCTTAAATTTCCTCGAAATAAGTTCAGCATTTTTAGCTAAAAGCCTATTTCAGCTTGTCGAGGTCGGATAGGGACATTAAGGGACGGACGGATGAGTAAATCAATGAGGATATAGCCTACGCAGTCTTTTTTTATAAACATGAAATTCTATTAAAAATTAGTCTTATGTTAAAAGTCAATATTCCTTTAAAATAATATATGTTCGGCATTTTGTTCTTACTAACTTTATTAAATTAATCAAGGAGAAATTTAGAAATTTATAAAGCTTACATTTTCATATGACAAAATAAAATCACTTAGGTTATAATTACCGACAGAAAAGGTTTATCAGAGATAAATGGAGGGAGAACAATCTATTCTAGACAACATGATAAATTCTCGCACAAATTCGCAAACAATTTTCTCTTTAATTTTCTATATAAAAATCAATAAAACAATTTTTCTGAATATACATAATTATGGTGTTGCTATGTGTAAGGCATATTTTCTTTACTTATCTAGTAAGAATTTTTTAAGCTATTGTCTGCAGGATATTTGTTTACTAAAAAACTTAAGAATTTCTCAATTAAAATTCAATTTGGACTTTTTTATGTCTGTTAAAAAATATTGTTGAAGTTTAAAGATTTAGGAGGTTTAATCTTTAATGAACATTATCTCAGCTACAGCTTAAATGAAAAAAATCTTACTTGTTTACGAGAAGCTATTTTTCAGCCTTCTTGATAAGACTTTAAAGGTAGCATGCGTGCAAGTGTGACTGTGCGTAAAGAGGTGTAGGTGTGTCTACTTATCTAAGTCAATGTCAAATTTTACATTTGCTTGAAAAAGATATCGAATTTGTTTAGAATGATCATTGAAAGAAATGGCGCTAATATTCAATATACGACATCAAATAGATTGTCTTATGGAGAAATAGAAAATAAAACAAGAATTTGCATTTTGTGGATGAAAATTAATTTGAATAATAAATAATTTCTATTTTTTTTTTCTTTTTTTATTTAATATTTAATAGAAAAAATGCTGACAGTAAATTTGGAACCACAACATCGATCTTGCCTGAAATTTCTCCAGCAACACAACCTTTTTGTTGTTTAAGTAATTAAGAAACGTTGTCTAAAATTTGTTTTCTTTTATTGAATCTGAACTGGAATAAAATGGTTAACCTAATTGTGTTCTACGCAAGATCGATGCTGTCAGCATTGTTTTTTTATCAAGGCAGACCCTTGAGTTATAGATTTTGTCCGGTTAACTGAGTATGAAAAATGTATTGAAAGGCTTTAAAGGGCATAAGCATGTTAAAACCGCCCCAAAGCCAAATGACTTGAAAGCGTTGCACAATGATTCTGACACAAAGAAATATTTTTAAGATCTTTTATTCTCTCTTCCCTTAATCCGTCCGAAAAAATGAAAAAACGTGTTTTTCACATTTTATTTTTTTGATGCGTTTGTACGCTCTCAGTCGTAATACAACCCAATTAGTTGAGAATCCGTGGTCTGCATTGTCAGAACGATATTAATGTTAAGCATTTTGGTCGTTCGGAATATTTTAATAACCATTTTGGCCATGTTCCCGAATAGATAGGACATGTGTGCTTATTATAACTTTTACTTACTTTTTGATTCTCTAACCGAATCTAAAGTCAAAATTAAAAAATTCGAAAAACTTGGCAACGGAACGACCGACTTCGCAAATTTGGTAATGATGTTAAAAATATCATTAAAAATACACTATTGAAGAACACTACTGATTCATGTAAATTTCTCGTACAACTGTTTTATTGTATTCAGATGAGTTGGCAGGCATCTTTGGACTTTCGCAGGTGGAATTAATTAAATTGCAGTATAATAAAGACTTTGTATAATGCCTTCGTTGGATCCAAGATTTCTTTGTATGTTTTAATTACATTGTATTATGCTGAAACAATTTCTTTGCATAAGCAAGCAGAAAAACGGGATCTAAGTTGTGCGAGAGGATCCAACAGGTATGACCGACTGCGATAATGAACGATGTGAACCGTACGAAGGACTGAAATTTAAATCTCATGATGAACAAAAAGTTTCGTTACGAATAGAAGAACATTTGTTCAACTAGCGACGATCAATTCATGAACTAAATCCATGTGTAAATTAAAGGCGTTAACTAAAACAAAAGAACTAGTTTTGTAGAAGATGTCATGCAAAAGTCCGAACACCTGAATAAAGATGTGAAATAAATGTTTCAAATAAATTAAATAGGTCAACGATACTTTTGCTACTGGGAAAAATATAGATGTTCTAGACTAATTTAGGTGTGCTGATTCCAAATCTGAACTCCAAATTTCTCTATCACGTCAGGATAACGAGTTATACTGTAGAAACAAACTACCAATGTTTAAATTTGACATTTTGAGACTGTTTTACACAACTGAAACTTAAGCAATGTTATTTTACTTAAACATTTAAAATGGTGTTAAACATAGCTTTAATTTCAGAAAAATATTTCCATACAGTAGATGAAGATAAAGCATTTATTCAAAAATGTTTTAAAGATTTGCTCTGGCGCTTGTGCGTAGCATTAATTTCCCTGTTCAGAAACCAACAAAAGTCACCCATCATGTTTGGATCGAAACGGCATTGGGATCTTGTCTCCATTAAATTAATTTCTTGGTGAAATCTTTCACCATATTGGTCGCTAACAGCCCATAAGTCCAGCGGAAAGAAGTCCAGATAACTTTACATCCTGACATGATAGAGAAATTTGGAGTTCAGATTTGGATTCAGCACACTCAAATTAGTTTAGAATACCTATATTTGTCAAAGTAGCTGACTAACAGTATTTTTGGTTGACCAGTGTTTTAAACTAAAATCCGAATTCTTATACATAAGTAAAAAATAAATTTAAGTAGAAAAAAAGGAATTGGTTATATTAAACAATTAACTTACGAAAATTCTCCTTTATAAATTGTAATTTGAAAGTAAACAAAATAAATTAAAATACAGTTCACAATTATAATCCAAATTATTGTTGAGATATATGAGATGTGGGCCAATTATTATAATCTCTTCTAACAACATTTCACATATATCGACAATAATTTGGACTATAATTCGTGAAATGTATATTTTATTTTATTTATTTTCAAATTATAATTTATAAAAAAGAATTTTCATAAACTAATTATTTAATAATAGGTAGATCCGAACTCTAGGTGGGGAGGGGGGGGGGGGTCAAATCTTCCCATTTGAACTTCTGTACGACGTTCCTTTGTTGCGCTTTCTGTATGCGGTCTAGCGTTGTCGTCCAACAGGATGACAACCACGAGAAAGTTTACCCGGACGTTTTGATTTGATTGCTTTCCATTCGCCAATGGATTTCACGACCTCCTACACCTTCCACAGTCAAAAAGCGCACAACATCCCGGATGCATCCATTACGCGTCGCTTTCAAAAACGAAATGAATGTTCGGTTATCATCCTTACTTATTCTTTGCCGGACACGTAAAGCATCTAGCGAGAGAAACGCGCGCGAATCATTTCGTCACACCAACTACATTTCAAGCCCGTCTCCTTGTTACTGAGTACCATAGTTTTGGTGCAATATTTTCTGCCTCGTTATTTATTGACTGCCTGGTATAAATCAAAAAACAGACACAGATAGAAGTGAGAACCTCTCCCTTTTTCTCAGTTAAAAATAGCCTTCATTGTTATTGCGCTAATTTGTTTTCCGCGAATCTATTTTCTTCATAGTATTCATAGCACAGGAAGATGTGACAGTCAGTTAAATTTTATTTTCTGAGAGAGGAGGGGGTGTCAGCGAGAGCGATAACTTCGGCAGCACCGAGGCCATCGAGTTAATTTATCTGTGGCTATTATAACTTTTACTTACCTTTTGATGCTCTATCCGAATCTCAAGTGAAAATTTAAAAAATCGAAAAAAAATCGGCAGCAGAACGATCGACCTCGCAAATAACGTAATGCTGTTTTTATCTTGCTTGTGTTTTTAACATCGTTCTTGACAATGTAGTGTCACGCATTCTCAACTGGTTTAATTTTTATTTAGTCACATGTTAGAAGCCGATATTAATTTTCAATCCTATTATTATTATTAGGATACGCCTGAAAATCGCAAATGGATTATCATATTAATAATTTAAAATGATGAAAGTATAATGTGGGAGTTGTTGACGATGTTTTTATAGAATTAAATCAATAAGGAAATGATAACTTCATTTACGAGAGAGAGAGGCGCTAACATAACGTCTTAGAAACGTCTTATTTATCATACAAGGTATATCAAAAGTCTTCATCCGATTTCTAATGCTGTAGCTCCGCAACTATTGATCACAGGCGAACGATCTTCATGTTCTGTTTCATTGCCGCTAGATGTCTCTCGGGCGCGTCTGATAAGCGTAATAAGCTCCCGTCGATTTATGTCTATAGGTGGCGATCCATCTTCAATCGAAGTCACTTCGTTTGCCTGACTTTCGTTTTTGTTGGGCTTTGTTAAGGATCGTGTTTATGTGGCTCTCTTACCAGCAAATCTGGACGAGTTTAAAAGTCGAATCACAACCACCATAAGTGAAGTGACACCAGGGGCCCTATTCTCGAAATTTTCGAGTTAACAACTCACATGAGTTGGGAGGGTCACGTGGTACAAACACGAATGATCAGACAAAATTGGTATTCTCGAAAATTAACTCCCATGTTTTTCGTTCTCCCCATGCGAGTTGTCAACTCACGTGAGTAGAGCTTGTGAGATAGCTACGCACCAAAAAAAACAAAAACATTGGAAACAGCAGAAAGGCGTTGTTTGAGGAGGCAACGAGTTTTACGAACGCGTATTGATGCTTTCGACTGTCATGAGTAACATTTTCGTCACTTATTTCGACTATCAAATGATTTCGGCAAAAATTTTGATAGACAATCTTCGACCAATTTTAGGGGATCAAACTCGAAAATCAGCAATAAGCCTACAAAACAGAGCGATAGATAATATGCACTATCGGCACAATCCCGCGATGACTAATCACGCGACCAAGATAAATGACAGATTTATTAATTTAGCCTTTTACTCGTAACCAAATAGAAAAGGGTTTATATATCAGCTGGTTAGAGGGGGGAGGGGTCTTCAAAACATCATTTCACTTACCTTGATCGCGCGATTGTGCGTATAGAGCAAATTAAGCCTATTTTTTCATTCCATGTTTGATTTCTTTGTTCCGACACAAGAATTCAATTTTATTCCATAGTTCTTCGTAAACTCGTTATCAAATTTTCCTTTATACATTCTTGTATTATTTATGAATAAAATTTCTTTTTGCTCATCTGTGATTCTTTTCTTTGCTTCCATACCATAGCCCAAGGAAAATAAAGAGCTTGCCTTAGCCTAATGAAAACTTAGGGCAGTTCATTATCTACTTTCTCAAGTGACTATTCTCAACTGAGTCTTCAGCAGCAATGGAGTTGTATTGTTGAGATGAGGGAACACTTGGTTACAACAATGTCACGGTATTGTTGCTGAACACTCACTTGAGAAGTCTCAGCTGAGAAAGTAGATAATGAACCGGCCCTAAGGCTTTCATACTGAGTGATCGTTTGGGAACAGTTTCTGCTTATTTTATTGGTTCTTGATGAATAATCTCGATTCCAGACGCTTAGAAATGTCGAAACTCGTGTGAGTTTGACGTGCCTACTCACCAGTCGTGTTCGTTTTGTAGTTTGAACTGCAGAATAGCAGTCGTGTGAGTTGAAATCTCACAAGTGAGATAGTTTATGTGAGATGGATTGCAACACGAAAATTTCGAGAATAGGGCCCCAGAGATACTTCAACAAATATGGGAGGAATTTGAATATCAATGTGGACGTGTGCCGTGCCGCCGGCGGGTGTCACAGTGAACACTTACAAGCTATCATGCCAAAACTTGAGTATACACTGAGCGTTCTGCAAGTTGACCCACGTCTGTAGGTTGGCGTTTAAAAAGAATATAAAATTTTGAAATCAGATCATTTAATACAAAACGCTGCATAATGAGCCGAAAGTTGCGTAAGAAAGAATTAGATAAGAGAATTACAGCGCTCAAATTAATCAAAGATGTGTGTGTGTGTGTGTTTGCCAAAATTCAAGAATGTCATATATGTTGCGAAATATAAGAAATGGCACACTCCATGCTAACAAAAAACAATGAAGTCATAATTTCTTTATGGAATGCCAGACTATTTGAACATGTTTAATTTGAGTTCCAAAAACTTAAACTTAACACCTACTGACTTAAAACTATGAAGAAATGCCACAGTTGAAAAATAAGATACTTTTCCGACTACTTAATATCAATTAGATTCTACTGTAGACTACTACATATTTACACCTCTTATTAATGTAATTCATCACTTGGGAATATGCTTGGAAGTGATATCATCTACTTAATGTTCAACAGCATAATATACATGTGAGTTACAGGAAGTATTGTAGACAAGAAAGAAGAGTAAAAATAAAAAAAAATCATCTACCGTAATAATGTTGAGCACAATAGTCTGCATGCACATCAGAATACATTAAGAACACATTAAGAACTTTCGAAGTAATCTCCAAGTCAATCAACTGTTTGCTGCCAACGATAAGGAAGATGGCGAATACCATCAGATACTCTACTGTCCAATCTGGTAATCTCAAGTCGCACTGCTTTGGCGATGTCTTCTCGTGTAAGGAAGCGTTTCCCAACAACACCAATTATGTCAACGATTTTCAGCTAGTGTGTCGCGGCACACTGGTACCCCGTGAGTGCATTTTAGCTAAGCCGCAAAAATATATTATCTTTGATTTAATTCTATTAGAACATCGTGAACAACTCCCACATGATACCCATAAGCTTTCATCATTTTAAATTATTAGTATAAAATAAATCAATTCCACTTTTCAGCGTATCCTAATAATAACAGAATAAATATTGATATCGACTAAATAAAAATTAAACCAGTTGAGAATGCGTGGTACTGCATTGTCAGAAGGAAGTTAAAAAAGTACAAGCCGGTTAAAAATATTATTAGGTTATTTGTTAGGTCGGTCGTTCTGCAGCCAATTTTTTTCAATTTTTTTGATTTTGACTTCAGATTCGGATAAAGCATCAAAAAGAAAGTAAAGGTTATGATAGGCACACATGTTCCCGAAAAGATAGAATATGTGTGGATATTATAACTTTTATTTACTTTTATTGATGCTCTATCCGAATCTGAAACCAAAATAAAAAAAAATTCAAAACACTGGCAACAGAACGACCGACTTCGCAAATTCAGTAATGATTTTTAACATCAATCAAAATACGCTATGGAATGTATAGCATTTTTTGATATCTTTGATTGACATGATAAATAAACAGCTAAACCAGTCGTTGCATGTTAGAATTTTGTTATAAATTTTCGATTTATTATCACCAAGTCTCAAGCAAGTTTTTGAGTTATAAATAACAATGGTTTTATGGTACATATAATATGATAAATAAGAATTATTTTTTATTTAGTTGATTCTGTAGGCAATTGCCATGACTGCTTTTACAAAAAAGTTTCATTCAATAGTCACGGCAGTTCCTTTTATTTGTATGGCCATGCGTGTTATTATTTCACCCCATGATTTTCTATTCAGCTAATTGGACGAGATCTGGATATCATATTCTATTTATAAAGGAAAACTAAAATTCAAAATTAGAAAATTACACTAGCCAACAAAATTTAAGTTTTTTCTTGTAACTAAATGCAAGTGGATGATTTTTGGTAACATTTTTTCTGCTGATTACGAATATAATTTTTAAATTTCTCTAGCACGCACAGTTTTCTTCTTTTATAATGAAACATTTTTAAATCATTCAGTGTTCGGGGCCTGGTAAATTTCCTTGCGGCCCCAAAATATGGATACTTTAACATTGTAGCCGCTTCTCTTCACACCCATTACTTTAACATAGAAGTTTCCATGTGCATAACTTGGAAACTTGACGTGATAGAAAAAATCTAAAAGCAGAATCGGATTCTACATAAAATTACTACTAAGAACACTATGTGTGGTCTTAGTTACAAAGTGTGTGTTGACTAGTGTTATTGATTTTACATTTATAAACCTATCCTTGAAAAATCTAAGCAAACAAGACAATTTAGATTTTTTTGTGATAATATAAAATGGCCTGTAATAATAGCGGTAAATTTTGTTTAAAATATTTTTTTAATTTATGAAAAATTAAAGACAATAGCTGGATCTCATTCTTTCCGAGTTCTCAATTTGAACGATGCCTTGACCACATTTACGGAACAGTATATGCTCTAAGCAACATATGTAAACAAAAGACTGCATCGAATACAGTCAATAAGTTATTTTAGATTCCTGTGGGGAAGGAGGGAAGTAAAAACTTAAGATGAAATATTGATACATCTTTTCCATTAGTTTACTAACTGCATCTCACCCTCGTTTTCCTATACCATCTGCACATAGATATTACTTATAGCATTTCAATAACACAGACTGATTTCACCAATCCCATAGAATAAATAAGAGACAGAGCACGGAGAAGTTCGAAGATGAGATAACACAGTTTTAATGGTACCATAATGGTTGGAAATGGTTAATGTTAAGATATGGCAAGTAATAGAGCTAACAATAGGCGCTTATTATCTCTTAATAACATTAAGCAGCGCTGGACTTATACATAAGCAGACTAAACAAGTGCTTAGGGCACCTTTAGACTAAGCATGTGAATAGGAGACCACGAATTCTCAGAAAAACAGGATTTTTACTGCGGAAGGTGTGCAGTGCTTAGGGCCCCTAAAGGTACTAGTCCGGCCCTGATATTAAGCATAACGACTACTTGCTATTGATAGCAATTACCTGTTGAGAACATTAGGCTTAACATCAATTTGCTAGCAGGTCTTATTTTTTTTGTAAATTTTATGTTTTCAGTAATTCTTTCCTCGACGACCAAGAATAGTTGACGGGAGGTTTACTACTTTAATATAAGATTGAACCTTAAGGATGTTTGATTAACTACTTTTTACAGTAGGCTATTGTAAAGTTGTCCTTCCGTCTGTCCGTTTTTATTCCCCTTTCGTTTCGGTAAAACAGCTTATACTTTATGTAGTTACAGTTAATTTACAATATTCAAGCCAATGTACAAGCTAATCAAGATTTACATACTGATAGAAAGAGGAGGTTTTAAAGTTTACAAACATAGGTTATAAATGTTCAATGTGGCTCCTCCTGCGGTAGCCGAACTCGTCACACACCCGAAGAAGCAATTTTTAAATTTCAAATTTTCAAATTTTTAACCCACTTTTATAGATAAAGGCAAAGAGATGGAGTCTTAGAGATATTCATGTTCTACTTTTTGATGCTCTATCCGAATCTGAAGTCAAAATCAAAAAATTCGAAACTTCTTCAAGAAAAACTTTCTTCACTATCGTGCGTCAACAATAAGCGACATCTATACCTTAAATATTGCAACTAGTTATTGCTTTATTGGATATTCTATCCACTTCCTAGATGACGTTAACAGTTGATTTACTGGGATGGAGGGCCAATATATCAGCAGGGGGCCACGATACTACCTTTTCCTCTGCTGGTGTTGAGGTTTATTTTAAAAACAAAAAACTAGAGAGTTGTGATTACTAACATATTCATTTTTCCTGCAAAGCTTAGATAGCTAGTTGATCCTAATATTAGTGAATTTAAATATTAGACATTATCTTTGGAGACAGCGTCTAAGGCATGATGCTTTTTATGGCTCTATGATTATAATTAAAGTTCAAATTTCAAAACGCTGTAAAACAAAAACCACTGGCCAGAATGACCTGAAATTTGACCTGAATATACGAGTAAAAGGGAAAAATGATTTGGCTTAAGAAAGATAAAATAATTCGAAATTTTAGCAATAGATGGCGCTTTACTTGTTGGCCAACGCTGATTCGAAGACACTATTTTAAAATTCACTGCACAATTATGCCCACATGTCTTGCACACCAGACATTGCAATTTTTATAAAACGCGGGGTACATGCCGTTTTCCTCATATTGCGTGTGAGAAGCTTGAAAGTCATAAAACCGATTTTTCCCATCCCAACTTGGAAGTCGTTTTTTCAGTAAAAAAAAACCGATATAACGATCCACATTGAACAGTAAAGTTGGTTTAACCTGCAACTCACGCAATAACTGTCGGATTGTGATTCAAATGTCACTGGTAGCCGAACCCATTTATGTTATGACGAGTAAAGCGCGATCTAAAATTTCGAACTTTTTTTTTTCTTATGCCATACCATTTCCCCCTTCTTCGCGTATATTCAGGTCAAATTTCAGGTCATTCTGAGCAGTGGTTCTTTTTTTTACAGCTTTTTGAAAGTATAATCACCCGATATAATAAAATGCAAGTTACCATAACAGGGAAAAGCGGTTTGGCTTCTTTTGTGTTCCTATCCTGTATATAAATATTGTTTGTTGATAAAAATGTTTTTTTTTTAATTTCTATTTTTCTTTATTTTTAATTTGAAGTTTTAATGAATACTTCATTACCATATTAATCACAAAGATTCTGGTTGAAAACCCTTGTTGCAAAAGATTGTGGGTAAAAGGGTTGTGAATGATACTCGTATATTCAAGGTGAAAATAATGCAATATCGTTTTTAGAGTTTTTTAACCAGTTATTAATTAAATTATTATACCTATTAAATAAAATAAATATCTATTATAAGGATTTTAGAGTGCACTAAAACTTAACATCCCTTGTTAGGTTAACATAATGTTAACATCCGCAACCTGTCCATATCATAAGTTTTATATAATGAGTCATTATTTTTGTAATCATACCTTGAGTATTTCAAATCTCAGATTTTTTCAAACTCGCAGTATCTCTTCTATTAGTCGAAAATAAGAAAATTTCAGTTTTTTAAAATAACGCGTTCAGCATTCAAAATTTTCCTGTCGATTTGCATATAGTAGCTGCATTCAAACTCTCATCCAATTTTCAAATCTTTCCTTTAGCTTCTGAGCAGATATTTGCATTCCTATTTGCTCACATAAAAATTAATACTATTTTTAATAAAAATTTTGTACTTATCGATGGGAAAATAATTAATAACATAAATTTTTGTTTCAAAAAACTCAGTTTTTAAAGGATACGTTCCAGTAGGTGAGGAGAGGAATCAAATGACGATAATATTTGATGCTGATATTATGGCCGATTTGCTATTTGAATGCGTTTACAATATGTAAATCGGGATGTTTACAGCGCTTGAACGCGTAATTTTAAAAATCTGAAATTTAGTAATTTTCAATTCTGCAACAAGCAGAAAAATCCTGTGTTTCATAAAAATCGGAGATTCGAAGGTACCAAGGTACTATAAAAATAATGACTAATAACTTAATAGTAATAAGAGTGTAAAATAAAAAGACTTTGTTTTAATAATCACTTTTTATTGTAATGAATTATAGAAGAAAACCTGATGAGAGTTATACAGTTACTGAATATTACAGCATTCCCATGTCTTATAAGGGAAGTGAACCTCCAATTCCTAACGGTATTGTCTTTTATTTTAAATATATTATATACAGCAAAACCTTCAGAATTTTAAATAATACCATAATTTAAAATTACGGTGAAATGTTAAAGCTCAGCCTTTTCGTAATCGATACAAAAGCCTAATTTATCGAAAATTACTATATCAGTTGAAAATACAAGGTATACGGAAAAGAAATATCGCAGTCAGAATAGTTTTGAATATCGATAACTCTTCAACTTCTCGTTTCTTTTGTATGAAAACAAATGTTACGTTAAATGAAAGGTGAAATGTACAAGTTTATGTGACTTACATTACAAATGCTAAGATCGCACATATTTGCAGAGACTGCACTGACAGGACTCTCTAACACTGTCTGTGCCTTCGACTTCGCAAATCGTGTGTCCTGGTTACTATGCAGAGTGGCTTCCGGTAACAACACTGGGCAACAAATTTTCAAAACTATTTTGCCTCCGATATGAAAATAACCATTTCTTAATGAGTTGAATGTGCTGAACACGAATATGACTGTGAAAATGCAAAATTGGCTCTAGTTTTTTTGTAATCTGCAAAAACAATTGTGTACATAATAAAATGAAAACCAATAATAACCAGTTATTATTTTATTGCAGAAATAAAAAACATATGTGTCAGAAGTGGGATTCGAACCCACGCCCACATTCGTGGACCAGAATTCACATCCTACGATAATCGCAGGAAAGCTACTGCTTGAGTCTGGCGCCTTAGACCGCTCGGCCATCCTGACAACTGCGGTTTCACGGAAGGTCAACAACATTTTTGGTACCGTGGAAGATAGGTGTTCTAGACTAATTTGAGCGTGCTGATTCCAAATCTGAATTCCAAATTTCCCTATCACGTCAAGATCTCGAGTTATAAAAATAGTTTAAATTTTAATGGTAGCCATTGTTTAAATTTGACATCAGGAGACTGTTTTACACCACTGAAACTTAACATCCTGACGTGATAGAAAAATTTGGAGTTCAGATTGTCGAAGTTGCAGTTCTACTGGATAAATATACATGTTGAAACGTGGAAAAGGAACTATATTAAATATCTCAAAAACTAGAGCCAATTTGAAAAAAACTGATCTCATATTCGGAATCGGTGCAACAAATTTACCATAAAATGACTTTTAAATGATTGGAGGCAAAATGTGTGTTGACCAGTGCAATCGAAAGAGACCTCCCCCTCATCCAACCAACTGGCGATGACATAAGCAGTTTCAGAATGTAGAGACGGGGTGCATCTGTAAAGTCCGTAACGTCGGCGTGTTTCAGAAGTTGGAAAGTGTTAGAACGTCATTTACAATTCTGTGCGACGTAAACAATTGCAATGTAAGTTGTATAAAGCTGGAGAGGTCCTCTTTCATCAAATGAAACATTTGTCCTCATATCCGTATATAAGAGAAATAAAAAAGTGTTCAAACAGCGGGTATTATTAAGTACCGAAAGGTGTTTTATGCTATCAGTGTGGGGAAACGTGTCTGTCTATCTGTCTCTCCGTAACTCTAACTCCTCCAAGGCTATGAAAGATTTCCAAAATCTGTTTCCGTCAGTCGTTAAATATGGTCCATGGCACGAACCAATCGCAAATATTATCTAAATCGGTTCTATAGTACGTGCACAAATGGTACCTTCACGAACCTACCTAGCAATTTTCAATGGAAAGATATGTTAAGTAATATATCAAACAAATCGTAATGATGAGATAGAAGAGGATATTAATTACTATTTTCGCCAATTGATAAATATGGTTCCGGGAATGGACCATTTTGAAAATGGTTGTAATCGAAACAATGGCACGTACTCTAATGGTACCCTTATGACACCCTCAAAAATTTTCATTGATAAGATATGGCATGTAATACATTAAACAAATTGGGATGATGTATCATGAATGAATATAACGTAAAGTTAATGATAGTCGAAATTGGTTTAAAGTAACCTGGTTTAGTGGAACCATTATGGTTCATTGGAACTTCCAATGCTAAAATATGACATATAATATATTAAACAACTTGGAATGATGTGTCATGAATGAATATAACGTAAAATTAAAGACAGTCGAAATTGGTTCAAAGTAATCTGGTTTAGTGGAACCATTATGGTCAATATGAAACTTTCAATGTTAACATAGGGTAGTTGAAGAATATCCTTCCGCGAATGGTTTAGTTTAGCCTTTCGGTACTTGGTTATGTCATTTCTTAATAGTTTATTTTATTTATTCCTTGTATACTGTCATATGTTTATATGTGGCTATTGCAATGGAAGATTTGAATGAGGGAATGGACGGGAATTAATAATTAAATTCAGCAATTTATTGACCATTAAGTTACAACAATGAATATCACTCAGATCAACTTGGTTCACTTGAGAAATAGTGAAGGTAATGGAAAATATAAAGTTTCAGTTCGATTCCTCCTCTTAGGAAATCAGTAAATTTCAATGCGTGAACTTAGCTAATCATAATGAATCATAATAAGAATTAAGCCACCAAATCCTCCAGTTACTATCGATAAAATATTGTCCGGCCGGGGTTTCTTCCAAAAATTCGTGGTTAGTGAAGCATATCATGCATTCTTAAAGGCCGCTGCTTTTACGTACTTACTGACGTACAAAATCTGTTTCAAGTCGAATATTATATAAGTATTAATACATAAACTGCTTTATTATTTTATTTATTATTTTCAAAATTGTGTCCTCACTAGCGCCACGAAAGTAGTATTGAAAAATGACATAGTGATTTCCAGTCACGTGGTAGAGTTTCCCATCTGTTTCTCTTTGTCTGTGTACCGGAAATCTTTTCCCCTCCGACTTACTTTTTCTCCTTACCTGGACGTCATGCCTTCTCAGCCAATCCGAACTTTTATCCGTCGTAGAAGTAACGTGGCGGACGACGTATATCTCCGTCACGATGATCTCGATTATGCGAGTCACGTGACTTATACCCGAATTTATTTATGAGTTACACGGGGTCATATAATTTGAGTGATCATCACACTGTGAAATTAAAATAAGTAAATTCTCGAGGCGACTGTTGGAATTTGGGTGTTTATATTCGAATAATAATGTCAACCGTGCAAAGATCGACGAAAATGAACCGTTGAGCAATGACAAAGTGTTTTACCCAACCACGAATCATGTTTTACACTCTCTCGCAATTCGATAAACGGGGATGAGTTTAAAGAATGCCAAGTGAACGAATACTTCTTGACTTGTATTGTGCCTCATGTTTATTAGGGGGGCATAACGGTTTAGGGCTGAATCTCATAGTTCGTGCTACGGAACTATATGGACATGGCTAAGTTTCAGACAATTCCATGCTGCCCGCATTGTGATATTAATTTCGCGAAGGCCCATCCATAAAACTCGATTCATAAAGCGCAGGATAGGCAGAGCTGGTTTGCTGAAATGAATATTGAGGAATTGGTCGGAGCCTGGTCATAATCGGAATCTTAATCCCTTAAAAAGTTTTTAGAAGAAATGAACATTAGATACGAGTTAGGCCACATCATTCCACTTTGGTGTGGTTCTTCCTTTTGGAGATATGGCATCCACTTTCATCTCCAGCATTTCAGAAATTGTGAATAGAATAACCCTACTATTGCAGCAAAAATACGCAATGTTATAGTCATTTCTTACTTCTTTGCAGGAGGAGTAAAGCTGCAAAGATTCTTTGATCAAACAGTGTATCTCGAATAAACTAATTTTTCAGCATAGTCGTCTTCTGCTGAGGCCCCTGTCTACTCTATGTAATCAGTGTGTACTCTATGGCGAGTAAATTTTACAGAAATTTTTTAAGAAAAGGTTTAGAGAAAGTGGCCGCATAATTCTTTTGGTCCATACCCCTAAGTGCAAGGTCATTTCTATTCTTGACAACTAAGGCATAAACAGAACATATAAAACTCGACTTTGCACGGTTTAATGATAACTCTTTTTTATATTTAAGCTAATATTAATTGAGAATGCGCTACGCAATCTTGTGTGTTACCAGTAACCACTATGTATCATTTGACCATGTATCATTTGATGCGTGTTGCTTTTATATATTTTACAATTAAAAGAATATTCGAGTGATTCTTTTTGACGCAAGCGAGTTTATACAAGCTTTTTAATTTTAGAAATAGCAAACAGAAGCCTTTATTACACATATATTTTCTCTTTATTAATTCTTTTCACACGTACACAGCCTTATAAGTAATACACGAACAGTCCTCCATGGATAGTGAAAAAGATCCTATTCTTTGGATATGAAGCCTAAATTTTTCGAAAAAAAAGAATTCGCCCCAGGCCAGAGTTGTGCCGATAACGACTCTAAGGGTGATAAAGACCGCGCTCAAGACATCGCAGAAACTTTTATAGAAACGCAAGCTGGACTTTTGCAAATGATGAAAATTGAAGTTCTCACTTCTAGCTGAATTAGCAGACCACCAACTTGGAATGATAAACTAACTGCATAAGAAAGCGTTCTGCACTAGATCGCAGTTACTGGAGTCTTACGGAAAGGGTGTCAGCGAGGGCATTGCATATGGAAAAGTAAATGACCTCAATCTGCATGAAACCCTGAAAAAGTAAGCCAGTTAATGCCGAAAGGGCAATAATAGTACAGTTGTTGTATCTCGACCGGCAGAATGTAATAATTACCAATACTGAACTGTATATAGAATACTGAAAAAGTCTTATGAACGGATGAACTTAGCACTATAGTATTCTGTCCACTCCTTTATACGTATAGCCAAAATCAGAATGTGTGGAAACCAGTTTCTTCTAGATTGTAATATTCTAAGTTTTAGATGGGTTTAGGCCGTAACATATGGTTTGGTCAGCCCACAGTCTTTTACTGAATCCTATCGAGCATCTTTGAAATGAACTGCATGGTCGAGTACATAGACATTAAGATCACCCACAGAACAAGTCCGAACTGCTAGCTGCTTTAGCGGCTGAGCTAATGAATATATTATCTGATATTTAAAAACATATAGTGGAGAATATGCTACATAAATTGAACGTCATAGAAAACGTTTTGTGTAGTCTACATGACATGAAATTAAAAAAAGTTACAATTAAAAAGAGTATAAAAGTATGAAATTACAAAAATAAAAAGTTAGACACTTCTAATTACGAGTATCCGAATATTAATGATAAGGACAGTATACATGTATGTAGCTATTAAGAAGAGTCTATCAGTAAATATTTTTATTATATTTATCTCTTTTATATTTCAGTTGGTCCATTAATTGTTAAAGTGGAAATACTCATTTGGTTCATAACAGAAATTTCATTGGAAAAAATGGTAATCTGATCAATATTCGCTTTTAATTATAAGTTAGCAAATTCTTTGAAATTTTCGATTTTTGATTTTGGAGCGTGTAAACAAAACACGGAAATTAACATTACCTAATTCTTCTTTGTGTGGGTTAATTTTTTTCCACAGCTTTTAGAATTTCACTAGGGTGACTTATATCTACCTTAATTTATTTTATTACTTATAAAAAAGATTTAAGAATAGGGTAGAGTGATATTTCAAGTCCAGAATTCTGATTAGTGTAATTAATGTTAACTTATTTCAGCTTCTCGATACCTGTATCTAGAATGATAAAATAGGTTAACATATTATAGAATTTAACATATTTCATTTGTTTATATATCATTATCATCATCATCATCATCATCATCACAGTCAACCATTTGCAATCTTCTCTAAACGCTTCCATTTTTCTCTGTTTGAAGCTTTGGATTTCCAGTTGACGCCAGCCACCTTCCTTATTTCGTCGAACCACCTTGCATGGGGTCGTTTCCTCTTGGGCGTTTAAGGTCTCTAGGGTACCAATCCAGAATGACTGTGGTCCATCTCATGTCCTGTCTTCTAGCGATGTGACCAGCCCATTGCCATTTAGAATGTTTGATTCGTTCGATGACGTCAGTCACCTTCGTTTGGCTTCTTATCCAGCTCTTGCATTTTCGATCTCTTCTCGTAATTCCCAGCATACACCTTTCCATGCTTCTCTGTGTTATCTATAGTTTTTGTGTTGTCGTCCTTGATAAAGTCCATGTTTCAGCTCCATAGATAAGTGCTGGTAAAACACACTGGTTGAAAACTTTTCGTTTCAAGCTAAATGGCATGCTGCTTTTCAAGATAATTTTATTTTTGCCAAAAGTACTTCATGCT
>JAHWFO010041017.1:240908-253478 GCA_023313115.1 Rhysida immarginata
TCATTCAGAATGTTGCCATTCATAGTGATTTCTTGTCCCAGGTAAATGTAGCTCTGTACTTCTTCAATCACGACGCTGCCTGCCATGACCTTCTGTTTTGGAGCAAATGCATTGAGCATAACTTTTGTCATCTGTGTGTTCAGTTTCAGTCCTACACGTAGGGTAACCTCTGCTAGTTCTTGTAACATTTCCTCCAATTCAGGAGGACTACTACTGGTGATAACGATGACATTGATATATAAACAATTCTTTAACCACCTTCGTTTTGCCGATGACATCGTTATCACTAGTAGTGGTCCTCCTGAACTGGAGGAAATATATATATACACAGGGTGTATCTGAAACCCTGTCACAAACTTTTAGAGGAGGTAGTATGGCTGATTCTAAGCAAAAAAGTTCATATGAACATGGGTTCGAATTTGAACGATAACCGAGTTATGAACAGAAACTACTTGTTGGAATAAGATCAAATTTTAACGGCGTACATAGTTTTATGTGCCCTATTATACCTCAAAAGCTCACAGAACCTGAGATATTAACTTGTTGATCTTGGTGGGGGCATTTTTATTTCTGTTCATATCTCAGTTAGCGTTCAAATTCGAAACCATGTTGATAGGAAAAATATTGTTCCCCGCTACAAACTGTACATGATTTTTCATTCTTGACCTACCTTTCTGAATTACCCTGTATACAGTGTATAAATATAGTTTTGAATTATCTCTCTTCTTTTTTTCAAGGATCTGGAAGTAGATCTTTATGTAACGTTTTGGTGGCAGGATGACCGCGTGATCTTTCATGAAAATATCACGAGTGCGTCAGTCTCGATGGGTAAAGTAGCTGTACCTCTCTGGCGTCCTTACGTCGTCTTCCGCAACTGCAAGGGATGCGTCCCATTGAATCTAGATCCTGTCGAAAAGAACATGTTCTATAATAGGAGCGGCAAAGAATTCATGAGTACTACTAGGTAAAAAAATTAAATCTCATTCCCCAAAAAAGTATCAAAAAACTAAATCAAAATTGCCAGAAAATGCACCCAGTTCATATTATTCTCGTATTAATTACATTTCATCAAATATACTTATTAATAAAAAATAGAAAAGGGAAGGAAAAATTCCACGACTTAGACTCGCAGAATTTTTCCTTCCCTTTTCTACTTTGTATTTATGATATGTATGAAGAGTTTCTTCAGTTTAATTATTCGAAGTGGCTATTTACACGGGTCCGTGAAAACATGCATTTTCACGTCCGCGGCTTCTGATTGGTTGAGAAGGTCACTTGGGTGCAGAGATCGGGAAAATACCTAGATTCACGTACGATACGATTTAAAAACACTTTTCATCGCATCAGCATCGGATTCACTTTATTAATTCGTCTTTTTTTAGTTTTTTGAGGTTTGTGCTTTGTATATTGGGCGGAAAGGCCTATTGGAAAAGTCTACTTATGTTTGCTTTTCGTGATTTTTTTTTAAATTTGATTTCATTGACCTTATTATTATGAATGTTTGAATGGCCGAAAAATTTAACAAGGATTGAGTTTTAATCTACTTAAGCATTTTAAAAGTATCCAAATAAATAAGCGCTGTGTTGGGACAAAATTTCAGAGCAATCATTTTTGTCAGTGACGACATGGTTGGGACAAAAGCCTCCAAAAGTAGGGCTTTTATCCTACACATTCTGTATCAGAGTTTAAGGGAAAAAATAATGATATAAAAACACGATAAACGTTAATTTTTTAAGAATTTTATAATTTTTTTTTGAAATTTATGTTCGTCACATGGTACATTTCGGATATCCCCTTCCTCCAAAATTAGCAGGTGTTTTACAAATAGCAATTCAAATTACAAACTGTCAATTAAAACTGGTAAATTACAGCAGAAGAATCCAATATCTGTTGATATTAGCTTATTTATCCTTCAGGCAGTAATCTCCAACGTATAAAAAGTAAAAGTGAAACAAATATATGCCCTTCTTACTTAAAAAATAAAATAAAGATCGTCATCGTGTAAGCACCCGAAGCCAATCATGTGTTAATAAGGGCGTGTTTTGGCCCATACTCTACAAGAATAAAGAATAAAACCAATCCTTTATTCTTGTAGGCTATGCCTGAACTGCCGTTCCCGTGACATTACGTGCACTATATCATTGTAGGCTATGGCGGTAATCAGCATGAAATAAACATAGAGACAGATTTCTTAGCCTGGCTACGGTGGCGCTTATATCATTTCAGTGTTTCCTTGAATATTCGTAAACCTTAAATCGTAAATTTATTTTTGAATTACTCTAAAATATTAATTTACCCTTATCTTATCTTGTACAGAGGGTAGATTATCGCAGAACGATAATCTGCAGCACTTACTCCTTCGAGGGAGTTTTGCCCCATCCCAGTAACTAACGACTGCTACGAGATGACAGTAGCAGCTGGGA
The DNA here is from genome assembly GCA_023313115.1 of Rhysida immarginata. Taxonomy (NCBI): domain Eukaryota; kingdom Metazoa; phylum Arthropoda; class Chilopoda; order Scolopendromorpha; family Scolopendridae; genus Rhysida; species Rhysida immarginata. The sequence goes on from JAHWFO010041017.1 coordinate 243,332, forward strand.
CCGACGGCTTAACGTGCTCTCTGAAGCACGGGGGATTCATGATGGAAGAGCTGCTGGCAGACGAACAAACCAGTGGCTATCACCAGCTATGCCCCAAATAGCCGTCCCACCCAGCAGTGGTCCTCAAGCCACTGGCTGTCACCCAGTTAGCAGCTGGCCGCGCCTGAAGTTGCTTAACTCCATCGATCAGCGAGCCAACCGACGAGACAACCAGGCCACGGCCACCCCCTAATTTACCCTTACTTTGGCATGAAAGTTATAGATTACCCTAAAGTTATCCTGAAAATGGCAACATTGTGGCAAAGCGGAAAATATTTTAAACAATGAAAAATTTTCCTAATTTTCTGATCTACATTCTTTGAACTTGTACTTATTGTCAGTTCTTAAATCCACCTTATGTAAATGAATTTATTGGACTATATATTTAAAAACAAATTTCTAAGCTGTTATTACATAAAAGCAAAACATAAAACAACTTATTAATGCATATTATACCCTCAACAAAATTTTATTGTTTTAACTTTTTAAAACGATCATCATTCAGTCATCACAAAATGAGCATTTTTTCATAAAAATCATCACAGTTATTCAGGCGATACAAAAACGGACTCTTTCAGTCGTTGAAATGGAAGGGAAAAACATCGCATGAATAAAAGAAAATTTGTGAAAAAAAATTCTAGTGTCAAACTCACTTATAGTTATCTAATTAATTAATAATAGGTAAAGGAAAAATTAAATGGTCCAGGTGAGGGTCGAACCCAGGCTCTAACCAACTGAGCTACCAGGCCATCTACAGGGTGTCCAAAAAGTCTGGTAACATAGCAGATATCTCAAAGCTGCCAGGTAGGCGAGATCTGATGAGTGTGGTATAGGTCATAGGGGGTGGGGAATTCATTGGCGCACTAAAATTTGACTTTGACCCCCAAATTAAAGGTCATCCATTTGCTAACCCGAAAACTATTAAAGACAGAGAAAAATTTCCAATTTACTACCCTGTAGAGTAACACAACATTAGTCTAAAAACTATTTTTAATCAACCCTTCCCCTTGAAAGATTTTGAGAAAATGAGCGAGCAAGGCGTGGATTCCATATGCGTAAAAACAAAGGCAGAAACCACAAGGCAGAAAATATTCTAATATCACTTCCTGCTCTCTTCTTTCTGCCCGATAGAAAATTCTTTTATCTTTGTAGGCTATGACTCAATCCAACTCGAAAAAAACAGGAGTTTTCTGTCGGGCAGCAAGAAGAAAGCAGGAACTGACGTCAGAACATTTTCTGCCTTGTGGTTTCTGCCCTTGTTTTTACACATGTGGAATCCACGCCAAAGAGTCACTCAAGGTCAAATTTATAATGAGCCGTTCCACCGGTGTGCTTCACTGCAATTCAGATGTGTTAGAACCCTCAGCCAACCTGGCCAGCCCAAGCTGACCTTGAGTGTCTCTTTCTCGCCCATTTTCTCAAACATCTTTCTAGGGGAAGGGTGGATTAAAAATTGTTTTTAGACTAATGTGGTGTTGCTTAACAGGGTTTCAATTGGAAAATTTTCTCAATCTTTAACAGTTTTCCAGTTAGCAAATGGATGACCTTAAATTTGGGGGTCAAAATCAAAATTGAGTGCGGCTTTGTAACCCCCCCCCCCCCTATTATCTATAAACCACACTCATCAGATCTCGCTTACCTGGCAGCTATGAGATATCTGCAATGTTACTAGACTTTTTGCTAACCCTGTATAACACTTTCCAGCTTCAATCTACATCTCAATAGTGATCTGCTGAAAACGTGGTTCCCACATGGGTAAAAATAACGGCAGAAACCGCAAGGTAGGAAAATTTTATGACGTCACTTTCTGCTTTCGTGTTTCTGCCCGACAGAAAACCCTCTTATCTTTGTAGGCTATGACTCATCCCAACTCGTAAAAACAGAAGTTTTCTGTCAGGTAGAAAGAACAAAGCAAGAAGCGACGTCAAAAGTTTTCCTATCTTGTGGTTTCTGCCGTTATTTTTACCCATGTGGGAACCAGGCTTAAGACGCTCAATTTCAGTGTGTTGGTTGCAATATTTTAAGTGTGTTTATACCAGCATTAACATTGAAAGGTAAGTCGGGAATTGAAACTTTCTGACCTGTAAAAGGTAAGACACTTTTTTCCGTATCACGGGACTTATCTGCCTGCTTCATGGTTGCTGCTGCCTACCCAAGAAACGACCCTGTTACCGTCAACAAGATACTGCGTCAAAGTGAGCAAGTTTTCATCTTCTTTCCACATAGGCTGCACATTGAAGTTCACATCAACATAGCGGAGACCTCTTCATACTACGTATTCATAATCTACGCATTACTGGCACTCGTAATTTCTGCTCAAAATCTAGAAAAGACCTCGGGTGCGACCAACTAACCATCAATGTAACGCCCCGATGACCTCTAAGACACCTCCACCAATGCAATTACCTTTTGTTTGTCATTTGTGTAGTTATAATGGCTGTTATTCAGTCATTACAAAACTGACTCTTTCAGTCGTTCAAATGGAAGGGGAAAATATCATCTGAATAAGACAAAAATTTGTGGAAAAAAAATTTGAATGTCAAAATCACTCTTACAAGGCGATCACTCTTACAAGGGAAATCACCGATTTTCACCTTTTTTTTACTGAGAGATAACACCAATATTAGTCCACAGTTTAATTTGTAGCGGCCCCTTTTCAGTATTTTTCTAGATAAAAAATCATAATCTTGGACACCTCCACCTTAGTGCGAGGGAAAACCAGAAGCAAAAATTTAAAAAACGTAAGTAGTTTTTCATTACAGCATTAAAAAATCAGATATGTTGGATCTATAATTTATTTTGAACATAAAAGATAATGATATCAATAAATCATTGAGCGTAATATAATAACTAAAGGACGAATTTGTTGCTCAGGGACATGTTGCAACAATCTACTAAACTACATTTACTTGTTGTGGCGTATTTGCTCAACTTCTGCTTCAAAACAAGTTTCAAAGTTTTTCAGTCTCCACCCGTTGAAGCAATAAACTTTCCCTATTTTGAAATTGCGCGCCAAATTTTTGACTATTTGATTAATTTTTATCTTAAAAATACTTTAAAGGGATCGCTGTAAATTAAGCTGTGGGCTAATATTGGTATTATCTCTCAGTAAAAAAAATGGTGAAAATCGATGAATTAACAATGTTATCACGTAATTCAATTAATAACAGCTAAAAAATTAACAATGGCCCAGGTGGGGATCGAACCCACGACCTTAGCGTTATTAGCACCACGCTCTAACCAACTGAGCTACCAGGCCATACATATTAATAAAGGGTACTTTCCATCTTCAATATGCATCTCAGTAGTGATTGGCTTAACAAACAATGTCTCTGTGTGTTGCTATATTTGTAAAAGTATTGCTACCAGTATTCATATAGGGCATTGAAACTTGGGGGTTGGACGAGAAGCATAAGAAACGTTTGGACGTTGTGGAGATGAAAGTATCTTAGGTGTGAATAGATAGGACCGTGTTCTGAATGATAATATAAGAACTACTGTAAGTGTGGAGTAGGGAGAAATGTTGTAGGTGTAATTGTAAGTCTACTTTGAATGATTTGGACGTACGGAACGAATGAGTGATGAGCGCCGGACTAAAATATTGTTTGCTGGCCATGTGGATGGAAATTGTGGAAAGGAAAAATTTAGGCTTGAGTATATCTTCACTTGATCCTGCCTAGAAAAGTGTGCCAAGATCAAGTTGTGACGATAATTTTGTCATGATTTTATTTATGTAAATACATATCCCTATTTTATTTTATTTTATTTTTTTGTATTATTTCTTTTAGCATCTTAATTTTTTGTTGTGTATTGTTGTCTGAAATTTGACAACGTTTTATAAGAACTTTTTGTGTCCCGCCAGTAACCACCTTTTCAGGGAACCATTAAATGCCCATGAACCAAAATCGTATGAATATGTGTTGAAAATCTTTTTTTAATATTTATTTATTTATTTTAATTATTCTTATTCAATTAGGATATCCATATCTAGTATCACGATAAGTAATTAAATAAGAGAGTTCAAGAAGTGATACGGAAATCCTGAAGAGAGTTACAAACTCCATACTCCAGGACGTAATCAAGGAAGAACGCAGCCAAGGGATGGACAATAACCAGAAACCAAAGGATTTTGCTACCTTCACATGTACTGGGCAGAACACAAACCGGATCTTGAAGCTTATCCAGAAACTGGATTTAGGCGTAGCGTTCTGCACGTCCAACAACATGAAGCGGATTTTAAATCCGGCCCGGAAGGACGACGGCGCGGATGAATTCCAACGTGCGTGTGTATACAGGTTCTGTGTCCGGACTGTGAGGCGGTCTACGTGGAGTCGACGTCAGGGTCGTTCCGGGAGAGATTTCAGGAACACCATCGGGCCTGGAAGAATGGAGACGTTAAGTCGGCCTACGCGGACCATCTCATAAGGCCGGCCATCGCATGCTGAGCATGGAGGAATGCAAGGAGATCCTGTGGATGGGACAGGATAAAAGCAGAATTCTGCTTAAAGAAGAAATGGAGATTAGAAGACACAACCAACGCAGCGGTGTCCTCCTTCTTAACGGCTAAACCTCATTTGAAAGGGCTGGAATCATCGATTACCTGATTAAATTGGAAAACGAACAGAACAGCGGAAGAGCCCCCCCAATAAGTCGGCTCTTTGAGGAGCGCTCGACTAGGTCCTCCATCTCTATTATTATTATATAAGGAACACGCTTACCCAGGTTTAGTTTTATAACAGCATAGCCTCCGATGATGAAGATATTCGAAACGCATTAGGCAATAAATGTTTCTTGTTTCCGTATCACTTTTTGAACTCTCTTTATTTAGTTACTAATCGTGAAAATAGGTATGGATGTCCTAATTGAATAAGAATAATTAAAAGTTTTTCAACACATATTTATACGATTTTGGTTCATGGGCATTTAATGATTCCCTGAAAAGGTGCTTACTGGCAGGACACAAAAAGTTCTTATAAAGCATAAAGTATACTCATTAGTCACATTCACGACCTCATAACTTTTCGCACGGTTCTCACTTGTCTCATAACTTTCGCTACTTTCAGTGACGTCATTTTAAGGAAAACAAAGTCTCAAAAGTGACTTCTGAAAGCGAGTCAGTACCCACTTTCCCCCCTGCTTTTTTTACTTTTCTGGCTTTATAGCTCATAACTTACGGTTTAGTGGTAGCCATATTGAATCGTCGCTTCGCTCGTTTCGACGATTGCCTACCGATAAAACTTATAATTTAAGGGCGTAAGTAACATATTTAACGTTGTAAATTTTGTTAGTTATAAAGTAAGGAATAATAAAACCATGGAGAATAATTAAAAATAGTTTTCACAATCAATAAATCACTTATTATTTTTCAAACAATTTCAATATGTTCGTCATGTTTATGGCTGACGCAGTTTTAAATGCAAAAGTAATAAAAGCAGCAAACGTGATCTTTTTACTTCCGGTTTCGTTCAAAAGCAAAGACAAAGTCACTTTCCCTTAAGTGGAAGGATGTGAATGCGACAATCGTTGTCAAATTTAAGACAACAATACAAAACAGAAAATTAAGACGCTAAAAGAATTTATACAAAATTTAAAAAAAATATATAAATAAAATCATAACGAATATACCGTCAGAACTTGATCTTGGCACACTTTCCTAGGCTGGATCAAATGCAGATATACACTACCCTACTCTCTCCCACAATTTCCAGAAAACAACATTTTAATCCGGCGCTCATCACTCATTCGTTTCATACATCCAAACCACTCAAAGTAGACTTACAACGTTTCTCCTTACTTCACACATACAGTATTTCATATATTATCATTCGGAACACGGGTCCCATCTATTCACACTCAAGATACTTTTATCTCTTACAAATAACATCTCCACAACACCCAAACGTTTATTATGGTGCTCGTGCAACATCCAAGTTTCAATCTACCACCCTTACTCTCAAAATGAAAGTTTAAGTTTTTATCACTTAGAAGAAACAATCTTATTGGTAAAACAATTCTGACGTCACAAACTGCTCCACGCAAACAAAACTCCATAGACTTGCAGGAAAAATGAATCTATTTAAATTTTTTTGTGGGGAAAAATCCGAAATTGGAAAGAAAAAAAGTTGCTAAAATGTGTTGTCATCAAGAGCAAACCTGTATGTAAAATTTAAGAGGGAATGGAAAAGTGGAAGTTCTTCAAAATTCCACTGAAAGGTTCCGTACCATCTCACAAGATCCAAGGGCGAGTTAATATAAGGGTGGTAATAATAATAATAATAATAATAATAATAATAATAATAATAATAATAAAACAAAAAAGGGAAAAACTTACGCGCGAAAAACTTAGAGCATCTAGTCCATTTATTATATCGTTTGAAATGGATTTGGCGTTTGAAATCAAGTGTAATATTATTAAGATGAAAATTCTTGGCACAACAATACTTGTGCGTGTGAAAGAAATCAGGAATTCTCATTATAGTACATATTAGAATGTATTGCAAGTTAATAGAATAAAAGAAAGTGTGAAGTTTATTTGAATTTCACAAATAGTATCACAGAATAAAAAGTCATTTTTTATTTTACATCGCCCTCTCCAAGTCTGACAAAGTAGAAAATGCATCCCCCAGTTTGATCTCAGTCATTTGCACAATGAATCCGATGAAACGTGTTTTTAAATCGCATCGTACGTGAATCTAGGTATTTTCCCGACCTCTGCACCCACGTGACGTTCTCAACCAATCAGAAGCCGCGGACGTAAAAATGCATGTTTTCACGGACCCGTGTAAATAGCCACTGCCTTAATTATTATCTTCTCTTTCAGTATAATTATTAATATTTAATTTACTGTATTCAAAATTATAATTTACAGAAGTTTGACTCATTTCTTCTGTCAGTTTGATCTAAGTTACTTCCCAATGGACATACAAGAATGCAACATACAGCTTGTAAACTGTAAGTTAAATTTACTTTGAGGACATAAACTTATAGTAAACGATCAGCACTTATTTTTTCTAAAAGTAGTGATCTTATACAGGGTAACATGACAGATATCTCAAAGCTGCCAGGTAGGCGACATCTGATGTGTGTGGTTTTTAAGTAATAGGGGGGTGAGGAATTCATTGCCGCACTCAAATTTGACTTTGACCCCCAAATTTAGGGTCATCCATTTACTAACTCGAAAACTATTAAAGATAGAGAAAAATTTCCAATTGCTACCCTGTAGAGCAACACCACATTAGTTTAAAAACAATTTTTAGTCGCACCCTTCCCCTTGAAAGATTTTGAGAAAATGGGCGAGAAAGAGTCACTCAAGGTCAGGTTGGCTGTGGTTTCTAACACATTTGAATTGCAGTGAAGCACACCTCAGCCAACCTGGCCAGCCCAACCTGACCTTGAGTGAGTCTTTCTCGCTCATTTTCTCAAAATGTTTCAAGGGGAAGGGTGTGATTAAAAATTGTTTTTTAATTAATGTGGTGTTGCTCTACAGGGTAGCATTCGGAAACTTTTCTCTATCTTTAATAGTTTTCGACTTAGTAAATGGATGACCTTAAATTTGGGGGTCAAAGTCAAATTTGAGTGCGGCAATGAATTCTCCACCCCCCTATTACCTATAAACCACACTGAACAGATCTCGCCTACCTGGCAGCTTTGAGATATCTGCCATGTTACCAGACTTTTCGGACACCCTGATACTTGAATTTCCCTAGTTGATATAAAAAATTGACACTTCAGTTAATTTTAAAAAACCTTTGACAATTGGATATCAATCATCAGGTGTACGTCGTCTCGAAGAATTCATTGCCACGTTTTTCAATTTCATATTGTTAAACGAAATATCTCGCAGACTTTTTGAGAGCTACCGGAAAGGTGACAATCTCAAGATCAGGATTGAGAGCTCTTGAATAGAAGTTTGGTCAGATTAGCGACGTGGAGACAAATGTCGTGTTGAAGAAGCACGTCGTGTCGCCAGCCGAGACGTTTCAGTTGGATTGCCTCATTGATCCTGTTCATTTTCTGAAAGTGAATCTAAAAACTGACGACAATCATTATGTCGCTTTTAAAGATCTCATGGTGAATTACGCTTTCATATATCCACCACGATCACTGTCATGCGTAAATGCAGTTCTGGTTTGGCTCAAGGTAAATCCTGGAAACTGCTCCTGTGCAGTTCTTTCAGCAACAGCGCCTTCGCCGTACACGGACTGTACAAATGTTTCGTGCAGACTTCGCAGCTTCAAGCAGATGTCCTGTCCCATCCATATCTACATTTTACTGAGTTTTTTGGCAGATTATATACTGAGCAGATCGATTAACAGCTCGGAGGTTGCTGAATGTAATAATGATAATGGGAATTAATGTCTTCTATCAAAATGTTCGAGGCTTGCGCACTAAAATCGTTCATGTCAATCGTTTTACTTCCATCTATCGTGATTATATTTATAGTTTTGTTGAAACTTGGCGAAACTATTACAGACGAGGAGGTGGCTGAAAATATTACAAAACTATTTATTACCAAGTTTTTCGTGCCGACAGATCTTCTAATGGAAGAGGAGGTGGCGTTTTGATTGCTATTCCTAATACGTGTCGTGCTGTGAGGCTGGACTTTTCCACTTCTGTTTCTTCAATCGACGTTGTTGGTGTTCTACTTTCTACGGGATATACATGTATGTCTTCGCATTAATATTATCATGACAGTATCTGCTTGTGGGCTATTTACCGGGTGGGCAAGAAATAACGTGAGGTGTTCAGAGCTCGCTAGTGGGAATTCTATTAGGCCAAATGCAGTACATTTTGGTGTATATACTTAGTGGAACATGCAGTTTCGATTTCTGCAAAAAATAGTACCAAAAGTCGCCATAGGGGACGCTTATTTCAAGAAAACAATGAATACCTAATTGTCAAATGAACAAATACCGTACAAACCAACTTTAGTAACAACAATAAACAATGTTTTATTTTTAGTTACAAATGTGTTTCAATATGACCACCAGTGTGCTGTTCCAATAGCTGCATGCGGTACACCAAATACGGCAGTTGTGGGTATTGATATCACCATTCAAATAAAAATGTGCCTCATCACTCCATAAAATTTGCCATGGCCATGCATCATCCACTTCCATACGTGCTAAAAATCTCAACGAAAAGTCAGTACGGGTACGTTCATCTCCAGGAAGCAATTGTTGAACAGGTGTGAGTTTATAGGGATAAAATATCAATATCTTATGCAATATTTTCCTCACCGTCGAATATGGGATATCTGTTTGGCGTGCTATTGCGTGTGCACTGCTGGTACCCTGCACAGTAGTCATCTCTGTTCCACAACAGCAGTTGCAACTTCTTCAACGTGCTGCTGCCTGATTCGTTTGCGTCCCCGGCCTGGTTGCACTCCTAGAGTTCCGGTAGATTCAAATCGTTCAATCATTTTCCGTAAATTAGTTATGCTCATCGGTCCTCTTCGTAACGTTTTCAATCGCCGGATTTCATGAAGTGCAGCACTTGCATTGTCGCTCTTCCGTTAAAACAACTTCACTAATAACGCCCGGTCAGGCAGAGTAAGCGTCAACGTCAGGCCATTCGTTCGTGAATGATGGGAAATCCTCAGCCTTGCCTTTTATTGTCATGATTGCTCAACACGGAACGCGCTTATGCAAATGTATTCATCCTTTTCTTGAAATAAGCGCCCCCTATGGGCGACTTTTGGTACTATTTTTTTTTTTTTTTTTTTTTTTTTGCAGAAATCGAAACTGCATGTTCCACTAAGTATATACACCAAAATGTACTGCATTTGGCCTAATAGAATTCCCGCTAGCGAGCTCTGAACACCGCACGTTATTTCTTGCCCACCCGGTGTATTCTACCGAATACAAATAATCATGCCTATGAAATTTTTTTGAATGAATTTGCGGAATTTATCTCAACGATCCCTGGGAATCTTCTCATTTTAGGAGATTTCAATTTTGATGATAGAAAGCAGTATACAAATAGTTACTTTTACGCTGTAAGGTTTTGAGGATTAATTAGCCAGATTTAGAATATTTGGATTAATTATGCAAATGAGTTATTAAGTACCGAAAGGTGCTTTATGCTATCAGTGTGGGGAAACGTGTCT
>JAHWFO010041017.1:253878-277402 GCA_023313115.1 Rhysida immarginata
GGAATGATGTGTCATGAATGAATATGACGTAAAATTAATGATAGTCCAAATTGGTTTCAAGGAACCTGGTTTTTGAACCATTATGGTTCATTGGAACTTTCAATGCTAAAATATTGCATGTAATATATTAAACAACTTGGAATGATGTGTCATGAATGAATAGAACGTAAAATTAATGATAGTTGAAATTATTTCAAAGGTACGGGGTTTAATGGTATCATAATGGTCCATTAGAAACTTCCAATGTTAACATATGGCGGTTTAAAAATATAGTTCCCTTAATGGTTTATTTATATTCGCGCTGGTAATTATTTAGCCAGTTTCAGAATTTAAGATTTTATATAAAGTTTTAGAAGGGTTTTAATGCAGAGAAGGTTTAAATAAAGTTTATTAATTGTTTAAATATTCTTATATGTGTGAGTGTTAGAAGCTATTAAAAGGGAGCCAAGTTTTAATGTTTGACAGAAGGAAAAAGTAAGAATCAGTTTACACATTATTGTTTTGTTTGCTAGAATCATATTCAAGGACTGGAAAAGCATTGAGGGAGATAGCTAGTGGAATAAGAGAACCGGATGACAGAAGATAGAAAAAATAAGAAAGAGAAGGTAAGATTTGGATTTTGAAATCTAAAGGGAGCAAGAGAAGAGATGTGATCACGTGAAAGAAAAAGGGTTGTTGGTATAGAATAAGTTAGAGAGGTGGTTATTCATTGACAGATGAATTCATAACTTTGATTGACAGATGAATTCACATTTTTTGTGATGGTTAATCCGCGTGTGATTGGCTATTGAAAATCGAAAGTGTTGTTAGCAATTCTAAGAGAAAGAGATAGAGTAGAAATGTAGCGATTCAGTAGAGCAGACGTAGGAGTTATGACTCCCTGGATTATATTTAAATTCGGTTTCCGTCGGTTGAAATAGTTAGAAATTCTAAATTGTATCTTAATATCAGTTAGTCAGAGTAATTATGAGTTTAAGTTAATAAGTTAGTTGAGTCCCAGACCAGTCAAGAACACCCATTAAGTCAAGATCCTGTTCCGTCAAATGTACAAGTCGAGAGCGACCCCTGAATCAAGCAATTAGAGGACAAATCATGTCAGTTCCAGAAGATAGACCGAGCCCTGTAAGGTACCCAGATCCAGTATTAGAAGCTACAGATGCCCTATCTGTGAGCCACTCCATTGGATGAGATGGAACCCCCCCCCCTCCAGCCAAGCCTGTGGTAGCAGACAAGAAGCAAGCGATTTCTGAGCGGACAGATGGAGAAGACACGGTACTGCCTAACCTTTCACATATGTCTCAAATGGCCATTCTTTAATTCGTACACTTATATCTATATACCCTAATATTATTTTCTTATTATCATATTTGGGTACGAACTAGAAATAATTCTATCAAACAGTGAGAAAGACAGTTACGCTTATTTAAGCATTCATTTATTTCGTAGAGAACCCTACATATCTTATCCTAAATTCTATATTTTATCTAGTAAACCATTTGTTAGTATGTATTAACGTTTTAGACTCAGTCCCCTATTCTGTGACATTATAAGATAAATTCTAAGTCGGTAGTCCACATTCATTATTACTTGGTAGATACTAAAGCCATTAATTCCTTTGTACATTCAGAACAAATTGGAATATTTACAACTCAGAGTTCCTGTTTGAACATTGTAACTAACTTGAAATGATTATTGCTAATATGTAATTATTGTTGCGCCAAGAAATTCCGATCATTATTCAATAAGCTTTAATCTAAACGAATTCTTAATTGTCATTCACTTGTTATACACCTTACATGATAATCATTAAGTCATCATACTAGAAATTGTGTTAATTACTGAAACATATAATTAGGTTGGTTTGTTTGGTATTAACGTCCTTTTCAACTGCTATGGTCATTTCAAGACGGCGTTATAGGGGCCGCAAATTTTGCCTCGCAAGGGTTCTTTAACGTGCAGCCGGCAAACGACTACACGGGACCAACGGCTTTACTTCCCTTCCGAAGGAAGTGCGTGATCTCAGTATTTCCCCCTGAAAAATCCTCGTCGTCCTCGGCCGGGATCGAACTCGCGTACTCGGGCATCAGAGGCGATCACGCAAACCGCTGAGCCACCGAGACCGATAGATACTGTATAATTAGTCATATTGACATGAGTCATCTTTTAATTACCTTTGAATCAGTATAATTTAGAACAGGGCCGTCCAAATCGTGCACGTCGCCCGCGTGCAACATAAAATGCTCGCGGGCATTTCACACGGGCAAAGCCAAGGAGAGAGTCCAAAACTCAGGAGGGGAGTGGGTATGGTTAACCTATGCAGTGTTGCCTGACTTCAGGGGACGATTCTATTAAATGAGGCATTATTTCATTTGTTACTGATACTTGTTTGTTTTTCATCTCGCAAAACATGGCGCACTTTCCGAAAAAGCATAAAATCACTGAACCAGTATTTAAACCGGAATAGGAGAATCTGTTTTTTTTTCTCCATTTAACACGGATTGGATTCTAATTGCTTAATATGCAATCGTGTCCTATCGGGAAAAAGAAAATACAGTTCTAACTGACATCGAGCAAATTGTCACATTAAAACGAAGGAAGTAAAATGGTAAACTGCCTCGGGTTTTTTTTTTACAGTGTCGAATTCTTAATTAGCAACTCGTACTCAGCTATTAGTAAAGCTTTTAGAGGTTTGCTTCTCTACATAGCGCAAATACACTCCCTATTCTTTAACATGGAGTACAAAAATAGAATTGCGATTGTAAATGTAATTATTATTATTGAAAAGATAAAACAAGCAAAAGGGCTAGAAATTATTTTGCTCTTTCTAATGGTACCAATTAAAACAATGAGCGTTAAATAGTTTTCCTTTAAATCGGTTCCCTATTTTATGCCCATTAAATTAATTGGTATCACTAGAAAGAGCACAATAACTTCTAGGTCCTTTTTGCTTGCTTTCTCATTTCAATAATAATTACATTTACAATCGCAATTCTATATTTGTACTCCATGTTAAAGAATGGGGAGTGTATTTGCGCTATGCAGAGAAGCTAACTTGGATGGATGGATGGATTTCCAGCTCGCATCTCCCTCTTCCAGGAGACTAGCCGTATGGGGTGAAAGGATGATGATGAAAATAGACAAACACACACATCCATGCCCTTGGCGGGATTTGAACCCGCAACTCGCTGGTTACGAGAGCGGCAAGACCTGCGCCTCAACGCTCTCGGCCACCGAGCCGGCGAAACTAACTTACTAAAAGCTACACACGTCGACTTTAAGGAACTGATCAACGTAATGTGCAATAGGGGAGGAAGGAAGATTACCCGCGTGCACGGGCGCTGCACGCGGACAGAAATCTTGGACGGCCCTGATTTAGAACCTTAAATTTGATTGCAAACCAAATTGAAATTCCTATTTTAAACTTTCATTAACATTTATATTGCAGTTCCATTTATTGTTTTATATACCTTTTGTTGACTGTTAAACTGCCATTGAGATTTGGCAGAGTTAAACTTCTTGGGTCTTTTCATTTGTCTAATTTTGTTGATCTATTTTGCCTGAAGAGCAACATGGCTTTCGCAAAAAGCGACCGACTCAAACTAATTTGGCCGAACTCACACATTTTTTGTCTTCTCGAATGGATCGTAGAATATAGATTGATGTGATCTACATCGATTACAGGAAGTCATTTGATAGCATTAATATCGCACTTCTCATAGATAAGCTGGAAATTATGTGAATGCAGAACTGGATTCTTCGTTGGATGACCTCGCTTTTAGCAGATACGTTATTTTATAATAATGTTTTGGCCACTCGTTCGATGATAGGAAGTATCAAGAGTGATGTCCCGCAGGGTTCACCATTGGGACCTGTCCTTTTTAATATCTTCATTGCCGATCTACATCATAGGCTAATTCCATATCGTTGCAGATTATTGTTTTATGCTGATGATCTTAAGATATATTCTGAGATTACCAACCCGAGTGACTGCATTAATTTACAAAACGAGCTTATTCTTATCGATTCTTGGTCAAAGTGTAATGGTTTGCATATTAACACGACAAAATCGTATTTTGTTACATTTTCTCGCAAAACGTCAAATTTTATATTTACATACTCTTCAGGTGGCCTAAAACTGGCCCTTGATTTGGGTATTTATTTTCACGAGACCCTTTCTTTTAACTCTGATATTGAGCATCTTATTTCCGAAACGTACCGTCGAATTGGCATTTTTAAAGATTGTCTACTTTTTATTACGAAAATTTCGACCTTTACTCTACTTCTTAAAACTATAGTCTTTCCCAAAATATTATATGGTATACCGCTATTGCACAAATTGTCAAGTTTTTAGCTAAAAAAAAAAAATCACCTCTGTTTTTAAAATTTATTTGTAACAAGCTTAACGACGTCAATTTTTTGAACGATTTACTTAACACTCTTAATATTATTAACAAAATTTTTATTAATATTATTAAACGTATTTTTACCGGACATCTCTGGGTCCCAAGCATTCTTCAACTTCTAGGGATTCGTGCCCCCAGAAACCACAGAGATGTTAATATTCATTTTCAAACAAGTTGTTAGCGCTCTAATATTTGTGTTGTTCATCCAGCCTATAAGTTAGCTTTAGCTTTTAATGATGGCATCTTTAGTAAGAATGGACATGATATTTTTAATGACTCTACAGATAGTTTTAAAATGTTAAGACCACCCTGCACTTTCATCTCCTTGCTAAATATTTTATTTTTGTTTTTGCACCACTCTGTACAAGGTTTAACAGGCATTTCGAGTTAGGATTACAATAGTTGTATACAAGCACTGTCATAGAACAAATTAGCATTAACACATGTCAAAACAAAAAAAAGTTATACGGCATCAAAGCTTGGAACAATATGTCACAAAGTTAGGACCACTGTCAAAATGTTAAGTCCATCACTGATTGATATTTTGTTACGTCACCCTTTGCTTTGATAACTGCTGCAATACGGTGAGGCATACTGGCAACAAGGTTTCTACATAATTCAGGACTGATATTAGACCGTTCCTCAATCAAAACATTCTCCAAATCTTGTTTAGTGTGAGGTTTTTTTTTTATCTGAACACGTTTTTTCATTTGTGACCATTTATTCTCAATGGGTGATAAATCGGGACTGTTGGCAGGCCACGAAAGTACTTGAAGTCTCTTTCTTCAAGCCAGCGTTTAGTAGAAGTAGCGGTATGACATATTGCTCCAACTTGTTGAAAAATGAAGCGCCGACGACGTGGATACAGTTTTGCAATAGATGGCAAAAGTGATGTTCTAGAATATCGCGGTAGTTTTCACCATTCACAGTCCCGTTAACAATCTGTAAAGAACCAATGCCAACACCAGACATGGATCCCCGAATCATTAGCTTAGCTGGAAACTTTGAGCTGCGTCGAACGCAATCATGCAAGTATTCTTCACCCTTCCGTCTAATCACTTTGCGACCAACACTTCCAAAACAAACCTCAAAAGTTGATTCATCACTAAATATTATGGTGTTCCATTTCTGAACAGACCAGTCCTGACGCTCCTTTGCCCATGCCAGTCGATTTGCTTTTTGTTTTTCAGTCAGAAGTGGTTTTGATTTTGCGTTGCAGGATTTATAACCCATCTTTGCAAGGTGCCGTCGACACGTAGCAGTTGATACATTGTTGCCAATGACTTCACACCAATCTGCTGCTATTTCAGGAACAGGTCCATGTCGTTTTCTGATGACAATTCACCTCAGAGCAGTGTCATCACGTTTTTTTGTGGATGGAGGCCGTCCGGTTGACTTCTTCGGAGCAATAATGCCACTTTTCATTATAACGTTTAATGGTGTTTAACACACCTGTTTTACTGATATTTAACTCCTTAGCTATTTTCTGCTGCTGTGTCCTTTTTGATGACTTTTAATTATAACACTCCTGATTTCCAAACTTAGTCTTCTTTCACACGGTCCGGGCAGCAACCGGATGCTGTCTTCACACGGGCGAGTGCACGGGTCCGGAGCTTGCCTGCTGCCCCTTGAGTCCACATTGTTGAGGCTTCTCTGCATTTCTTTATATTAAGTAGCACTCGGACGAAAAACACCCGGATCATGTGAAGGCACTCGCTTCCACAGTGGTCGACTAGAGTGCAGTCCGGCCAAACGCCCGTCCGAGACCCGGAGATTGGTAGCAGGGAAATCCGGGCGTTTCTTTCGCCCGGACGGGAGTTTGCCCGTACCCGGATAATGTGAAAGAACCTTGTCTTTGCCATGTGTTGCTATTTGTCCGGGTGACGGGCGAACACCCGGACGGGCAAACGCCCGGATCGTGTGAAAGAGGCCTTTGTTTTCCCCATTTTGTGACACTTTTACATGAAATCACACAAACGAAAGCATATGCAACTAAGATTACATGCCTCCTTATTCTCTGTTTACCCTTTTTCAGTTATTGGATGAATCCAAATGGAATATCCCTTTTTTTTCAATGAAATTTCAGTGTTGGACTTAACATTTTGACAGTGGTCCTAACTTTGTGAAACACTGTTCCAAGGTTAGATGCCGTATAACTTTCTTTTGTTTTGACATCTGTTATCTGTTAATGCTAATTTGTTGTAAGATAGTGCGTGTGTACTACCATCGTAATCCTAACTCAAAATGGTTGTTAAACCTTGTATTTTGCAGAAACAGAAATAAAATGTTTAATGGGGAGATAATAATGCAGGGTGGCCTCAACATTTTGAAACTGATTGCAGTTTTCAAATTTTTAATTAGTTTTGTGATAATATCTAGTCTAACTTCGCTGTTGGATTATTATCCTCTGAGGGTAATCCGCGCATGCGTGTTGGCAAAACAATTAATTTAAGCTAATTTAATTATCTTATTACATGTACCTTAAATTTTTAATTAATTGATGTCCGTTTATGTCTATGACGTTGAATTTTTTTATAAGTTCTATTGTGTTTTGGTCTTTTGTTTTTCCGTTTGTTTTATATGTTTTTTCATTAACCCCGTTTTGGGCTTTGGCCTGTTGGGGGGCAATAAGGGGCTTGTCCCTCTGATTTGTCCGGTGGGTTCAATAATTCAATTTTCTTACCTGAAAACCCAAAAAATGCATACTCTTAAAATAATTTCTATTTTATAAAAAAAATAAGATTTTTTTTAATTTTCATTTTTTTAAATGAAGATTTTATTTAGAAAGTGTTTTTTTCATAAACCAGATTATGAAGACACTTCGAAGCTGTTTTTTGATCACATATTTACAGATGAACATTCTTACATTCGAAGCAAACAGATTTTGTCAGAGTTTGGAAAAGCCAAAATTACTCAGGGAAACTGCACGTGGCCTATTCACGATGGAACAAGTAAGATTATATATTTTATCCTCTTAATTAACAAAACTTAAAACTTCGGTTACTTATACTGTATATGCCTTATTTAATGCAGATGATTTTTTGTTTTTAGATTTCATGTTTATACATATCTAATTAGCATTGAACATGATTATCAACTTTACTGTTGAACTGAATTCAGGAAACCATTCACATTAAGCAAAAATTGGAGAACTCTGTTTTTTATTAAAAAATTTTAATGTATAATGAGTTGTTATTTTAATTTTGACGAAGTAATGTTAATATATTAGGCTAATCATAAAAAGGCAAACGTAGTCTGATATCCCATCAGCTATAATAAGCATTTCTTTTTATAATATCCATCTTTTGCTTTATTTCTTGCGTTTAGCCATGTATTCTTCGACCATTTCATTTATGATAAATTTTTGAATTAGATATTTTCAATGTGTCATTTTTGTCCATTGTTATTTCCATTTCGGAGTATGATTTTTGATATTTAAAATAAAAAAAAATTCAATATCATTATTGCACTATGTTAGCTATTCTTGACAGCTGGTCGAGAGTACAATGATTTTTATATCTTCTCAAGAATATGCAAAAAAATTTTGATAATGTAATTAGTTATATGAAGATCGACCAGTATAATTTTTATAGGAAATTTCAATGTCCATAATTTTTCACTTTGTGTGTTAGGTAATCAATTAATCTGTTCCATCTGTATCTGCATTTCATTGAGGCAGTAATTTATTAAGAACATCTTCCTAGTAAAATATTGAGATAAGCTTTTCTGGCAAAACAGCCTTTACGCGAGGATGGCATTGTTTTAATATAGTGCATGCCTTATTAATCAGTCAAATATAGGTGATAGCTTCGGTAAAGTCACCTGTCGAATGGAATCATAAGTAAAATTATTGAATCTTAAGCATTTATTTTCTGGTAGTAACCTTCTGCCTCAAAAAATATCGTGTATAAGCGGGAACTGGATAGTTCGCAACGATTTGACGATATTTTCTGGCATTTTAATGTTTTCCCACAGAATATAAGGCACCCAACGCATATCATGAGATCATACTCCAGAATAATGTTTTACATTTTATCAATTCACGCTGTCTATTCTGTACTCATATCTAGCTAGTAGCCAAAAGCTTAATTCATATAATCCTGGGGATTCTAGTTTTTGCGTTTCCCATGCTCACACGAAAAGGGCCTGTTGGTTTTCGCAGAAATGGTGAATCTGCAGGAGATATTTAATTTTGATCCTGTTTCTCATCATGTTATCAAAATACCCTTCTCAATTTTTATTTCACATGAATTTTCCCAGCCTCCATAGTACAGAGAATTGTTTCATGTTTTTGGTGACGATTGTTAAAATGTCTTAACACGGGTTTGAAATGCATGAGGCTCGTGAACCTATCATTCTGTTTTTCATTTTCAAGTTTGCTGCCAAAAGACTCTCAAAAATTGAATCGTGCTATGAGGGCTACGTCGTAAGCTTTGTTACTCTTGTTCTAGAATAATAGAACAGTATCAGGAAAGAAGTTTCATAATTTCCAAGAATTATATAACAAAAGTTATCAAACGCAGAAGACAATCAACAGTGCAGCGCTATTGAACGAAAGCGCACTTCTGTTTTTTCCGTAAAAGGCTAACATTCGAACAGTGAAGAGGCTAGTCTTTATAAAAAAATCCGCCAACACAACGGATCATTGCAAGCAATACTGGAACCTCTGTCCATCGTTAAATAATATTATTCGTCAAGATTTGTTATTAGAACACTGTCATAAGGCCGGAGTTCATGCTTTGTTGCCAAGACACATTGCAGAGACGCGATTTGGCAGGCGACAAATTTAAGAACATAATCACCATGGATGGAGCTTGGATCTACTTATCGAGCGATACCAAGACACGGGCATTTTTTTTTATCGACAATGGAGGACGACTAGATCTGACTGGGCGCATCAATGCAAGGAGAGTTTTCCGAAATGCTTCATGATGGTTGTTGCATACAGCTACAATGATGGATGTCTGGCTATCAAAAAGGAGGGATCTAAAGCAATGATAAATCATGCCTATTATCTGGAAAATGCCTTGGAACACATATTTCGTAACAACATTCCACGATTGTAAGGCCCTAGGGCGAAGGACGTGTATATCTACCAAAACAAAAGCATCCAGCGAGACAGGTAATTCGACTGTCCAATACTGTGCTCGAATGGAATAGAAAACTGGGGTTAAAGTTATCCCATTCTCTGTCATCCCTGTCAAGTCACCCGATGCCTCTCCCATGGATTTTTGTTTTTCGCTCTCCTTAAAAGAACTCTTCATGTAAGACGTCCGAGAACATTTTCTGGATTATGAAGAGGAGTGGAACAGTATCAACCTTACTGTTTTTCACTAGAAGCCTCTTATACTGGAAACTAAGATGTCGAGCGATTGCTAGAAGAAAGTGCTATCACACAACAGTTGGCGGAGAATGGATTCCAGTAAACCTATAGTAAGTGTATTCTCGTCACCATAAACATGAAACAACCTTCCATACATTTGTTGATAGCTTGTATTATTTTTTGTGCTGATCTTCCATCTGTTCATCTCATCGCACATCTTCGACACAGTCATTCTTTTGTAGCCGAGTAAGTATGCCGTTCCCGAAATGTTGGATGTACACGTTTGCCCATTATTATGCCGCATTCCAAATCCACTTATATTTTCCATATTGAATATGCCTGAGCTATTTTATTTTGACAATCTATGTCTTGCGTTTGCCCACATCAATACTGATGCAAGTTGTTGAGTTTTTATTCGATGATTCTAGTAATTTGCTGTTAAAAGGCTTTGTATATGTATAATGGTGTCTTCTAACATATATACTGGGGGATCCAGAAAAAAGTAAAAATTTAATAATTAGAACAGTATATACAGCAGCACGATTCGGTTTTCACAGAAATGCACAGAAAGACATAGGAAGTTTTTTTAATAATGAAAATTTTTTTAGTTCCAGGTGGCCGAGAGGGCTAGGGCGTAGGCTTTCTAGTTCTCGAGTCCAGCTGGTCGTGGCGGCTCTGATGTTTGGGTTTGTCCCGGGCTGGGTACTAGATAAAACTTGTGTAAAAGGCGCAAAATGACCTTAGTAGTCGACGCCAAAAATTCTAATAAAACAACCAAAACCAACTTACTTACACTTGTTATCGATAGCTGGTGCATCAGTTATATTAGTTGTTTGTACAGTCGCGCAACACAGTTCGCAACGCAGTTAGGATCACAAATATTCATTTTAACGGCTGTCATTCATGAGAATAACTCTCAGATGTATCACGGCACTACTCAGCATCGAAGAAGGTATCAGCTATAATTCCTGTCACATGATGGCGAATAGCTTCATTCAACATGGCCAATGATGTCGCCGATATCTATACAACTGTGACTTCACAAACAGTTCCCTATAACCAAAAATCACAATGTGTAAGGTCTGGAGACCTAGGTGGCCATTCAGACTGATCATTGTTTGCAGTCTCGCACCGTTTGAGGAGCGGCGGCCGGCTACAGCGCAACCTGTCGGTGACAAATGCCACTATTCTGGCAATAAAGATTTCCTATATTAAAAAATGCCACATCTTTCTGCGCATTTCTGTGAAAACCGCATCGCGCTACTCTCTATATCTTCCAAATTGTTGAATTTTTACTTTATCTGCTAGTTTTTGATCACCTTGTATTAATGCTTATGGAAAAGGGGAACGAAATATTTCGAACTTATTGAGAAGAGGACAGTTTCATTTCTAACAATACCAAGAGCAATAAGGTTCAAATTCAAAGAGGTGAAGAATTCGCTGCGGAAAATCAAAGATTTTTATATTAAATATACATGTTAAAATTATAACGTGGGGTTTAAAACATAAGTGTCATCCGTAATTGTCTGCATCATGCGAGTTCAATGGTAATATTTTCTCTACTCCAAAACTCATTTCGGGAACGCGTCCATAAACAGTTTCTTGTAAATAAAGGAAAAAACAGAAAACACTACTCCACATAGAAAAAATTTTACTGACTCAGATGTACATTTCGGATTTCAAAAATCCATCATCATCTCATAGCTCTCGAGGAAGTTCAGCAGTTGTGGGTCTCTCAGCAGCTGTGAGTCTCATCGCTGAACTTCCTCGAGAGCTATGAGATATCCAGAGAAGAGCCAAATAGACTACTGAACAGTGATAAAGGACCACTGGACATATCCCAACTAAAGACTGTTGCTAAACTGTGCAAGTTCAAAACCCATCAACAAACAATGACGCCACTTCAACAGATGACAAATGACCAACAACCAACTTTCAGCAATATACCGATTGGATCCCCCTAGTCTTCAGGTTTCAAGCATTTGTATCATTACACTATGTTCCTTTCCTTGTATACAATTGGATAAATTATGTGATTGGTTTAACGTACCTATATAAGACCTGGAAAGCACTCACTAAAAAATAAACAGGTTTTTTGCGTCCCTCTTTTCAGAAGCATATTAGAACACAAGGCACTATCTAGGTAAATAGATACTAATTTTATAATGCAAGTTTATTTTTTCGAAAATTGAAAACTGGAAATGCTCACCTCTTTGATTTTGAGCCATAAACATTTACTCATGATAATATTAGAAAGAATTTTTGATTTAATAATAATTCTAATATACAAAATGCCCAAAATAAACTCTAAATAGCAACAAACAGTTCATACTTTATTCCTTATTTACTTAAATAAAACTTGTAATATTTTATTTTTTTTTCTTAGTATTAAGTTGTGCAGAAGTAAAGATTCGTTTCATTCGTCAGATGGGTTTCTACTGGGTAACACTTTACGCACCAACGACACTTATCGTTATGCTTTCTTGGGTAACATTTTGGTTACCCATTGATGTGCCTCCCGCAAGAATCACATTGGGTGTGACCTCTCTGCTCACTTTGGCCACGAGACTTGACCAATCTCAGAAGAATCTGCCCCCTGTTTCCTATATGAAGGCAATCGATCTATGGCTGTTTGCTTGCATTTTCCTCGTGTTTTCTTCTCTCGTCGAATACGCCTTTGCTCATTACTGGTCTCTTCGAGAAGATACTGAAGTCTCCCCAGTCTTCACTACTGTTATACAGGTGTGTCTTGAAATTAGAAATAATGATTAGCATGAAAAAATAAAAAGATTTATAACTCGATCTCTCTTCTTTGAAGTGGATAGATATAACACACAATGCAAAATTGTATAAGTTTTACATGCAGTTTTATAGCAGTTATCATGCTAATGTTTAACAACAACACCAATGATAGTCAAAATAGTAAATTTAATTCATATTATCTTTGTTTGGGTTGATCATTTTTTTTTACTTAGTTGCGAGTAATAAATTGCCGTAATTAAATTTAATACCAATATCTTAAGCAAAATAATTTCGAACTGATACTCCAGTAACTGTCAATTACGAGCTCATTTTTTGCGAAGTGATTATAATATCCATTTTTTTCTGGATCATTTTTTTTGTCTTCATCACGCAAGGGTCTATTTTAAAACAACACCGGATAGAATAGATTAACATTTTGATCATTCATAAAATGCTTTTGATTGTCGCAGAACACTCTCTAGTGCACAAGATCACAGTTGTAACGCACGCCCGCTGTGTTATCAATTATAATAATTATTACTATGCGAAATATTCGTAAACATTAATTTATTTAATTGCTCTTAAAGCAAGCAGGATAACTACTTTTATAAGTTTGGTTATTTCTTATTAGAACAAAATTAAACATTACGCACATATACAAAGTAAACAAATCCACATTGAGTTAATAAAGCTCTTGAAAATCACAATATTCTATGTGCAAATTTTACTGCAGGCAGTTATATAGTTATTGTAAATATTATAGAACTACAAAACAGCTGAACGTCAGTAATAAGACAAATAATTTGTATTTAGTATTAGAAAAGAATAATTTTTTTTATTTTTAATTACTCAAAAAACGTCCATTTTACAATACCATGTTTTATTCAGTTTGAATTAGTCGACTTACGTCCTTTCGGACATCTTCAGATTCGTTACAACTGATTTTTAAATTTCTTGTAATATAAATATTTTAATTTTGGACGTAAGTAGACTAATTCAAATTGAATAAAACATGGTATTGTAAAATGGACGTTTTTGAATAATTAACTACATACAATACAATGTGAGATATAAAATGAATTTTTAAATTTTAATATACAGGATGAGTCAAAAGTCGTTGGACACCTTTCTATCTTGGATATCAATGTAGTTACGAAAATTCCAATATAGGGAATGCATAGGAACTTGAGGGTGCTCTATCTGATGGAGCACCTTTCATCATCTCAAATATGCAATTAGGACACATCCCAAATCTCTCTCGAAAACCGTAAGAGATACACAAAAAATTCCAATTGCAGATTTGTTCAACAACAAATTCCAAACAAAACAAAAAAAGTTCACCAAAATCCGATGAACGGATCACCCACAATCCTCAATGCAAGTTCTGCAAATTATTTCATGCACCATCTTCATCCTATTCTGGAAAGTTCCACAATTTACCATAAAGTCACCAGTTTCCTGTGCAATTAGTATAAAAAGTCATGTTGGAGCTAAGAAAAAATCAGACCAAAGTAAGATGGTACAGTGCACTAACCAGGAAATGATCAACATGGTCCTCTGCATTGGTTAGTGCGGCAAAATTATCATCAACAACCAGGCATCGTTGAAATGTCGTGCGGAATTATGCTATGGTGCAAGTGGACATCACAATGAACACTATTTGGATTAATGGAAAGAGACTTACTTGTATCTGATGACTGTTTGTAAGCAGCAAACAGTAGAAGAGCCAATTGTCCTTGAACATATGTAAAATTGGAATTTTTTGTGTATCTCTTACGGTTTTCGAGATAGAATTTGGATGTGTCCTAATTTGCATATTTGAGATGATGAAAGGTGATCCATCAGATAAAGCACTCATTGTATCTATTGCATATTTGTGTATCTATTCATTTCCTGTATTGGAATTTGCGTAACTACATTGGTATCCAAGATATGAAGGTGTCCAACGACTTTTGTGACTCACCCTGTAAAATAAAAGCATATTAAAAATAAAACCATTTTGAAAATAAGTAAATGAATGCATTGTGCACATTTTATAGTCAAAATTTACTTGTCCTTTAAAATTTATTTAATTTATTTCAGGTGAGACCATTTCTTGTGAAGAAAGAAAAACTCGCTGCTCCAAAGTCGCCCAAGCAAAATAAGCATAAAATCGTTATAGTAGATAAAATAAGTCGGTTTGTTTTTCCTGGTTCATTTTTGATATTCAACATAGCGTATTGGAGCTATTATAGTAGAAGGTGAAAAGCTATTATGTAAATTATATATGGGCTTCAATACTCGACTGCAGAAACATTATATGAAGAAAATAGTTTATAAAACGAGAAAGTTAGTTTTAAGTTATTACAAAGCTTTAAATCGTAAAGTTATAAGAATTAATTAATATTAGGAATTTTTAAAACTCCATCAAACAGTTCAGACCTCAGGGATGAAAACACTTTTTGAAAGAATTTGCTTTATTCTTGTATTTTTTAGTGCGCTGAATCCAAATCTCCTTTTAAATTTTCTCTATCACGTCAAGTTTCCAAGTTTTGCACTTGCAATGTTAAAGTAATGAATGTGAAGATATGTAAGGACTTTTGCGATAATAGTGCCAGCTGTTGAGCTCTAATTGAGTCTCTGAAAAATACATGTTTTTTTTATGTTTTGAAAAACCACTACAGTAGTTTTCAGGTTGTGCGAGACATCCAAATTAACAGTTGATCAAGAAGGCTAAAGTAATTAAACTTTAATTTACTGCATTATTTTTAAAATTAATATAGCAAATATTAAAACTGCCTATTTACAGTTATTAATCTCTTTAGGGACCACTGTTAACAACTATAAAAACGTCAATAAAAAGGCGACTCTTTTATATATAACTGATATAAGCCTAACATGAAAGTTTAATATTGTCAAATCTGTAAACAAATATTTAATCAGAAGTTTCCTGCTTCAGCCTTGGATAAAAGGCTCTTGTTTGATAGAAAATGCGGTTTAAATTCACGAAATTTTATGATAATTGCCTGAATAGGGTGAACTATTAATAGTCTTCCGTATATTTTCAATACCAGTTTACAGAAATTTTTTTCGCTATGGTGGGAGATACCTCAGATATGTTATTTTTTTTCATTTAAGTAATCTATAAGCATTGAATCGTCTGAGGTATTATTTATCGCTGTTAGAAGGCATAACAAATATGATGCACCCCCTAGCCATTTTTCGCATTTCTTTCGGTGATCTGTAAAGAAAAAACCTATTCCGAATATAGGATATGTATATTCGCAGATAGTGTAATTGTGTGATTTTCTGTATGTGTTGAAGGTAAAATTTTACTTAATTATAGCCATTTAATTATGTTCATTCGACCATATTAATCATTTACGTCGAGGAAAGACTGTCTTCTTTTTATATGTTTTTTTCCTCATTCATAAAACATTCAAAGATATCATTATTCTCTGTCATGCCACATTTGTTTCGATGTAATTTCTTTTAGTTATATGTGTGATGACTTTTATCTATCCCTTATTCTGTTTTTCTTTGCTTCTAGCATCAGAAATTACAAATTTATGTATTCTAATGATTCTTTGTACCCAGCAGTCTTCAAAGAAATAAACTTCAAAGTGGAAATATAGTTTCCATTTAAATTCTTATAGCACTAAAACTATATTTATCATAAATGTTATCTTGTATTGGCGGTTTATTAGTTGTGTATCAGTTGCTTCCCGAAATCTCGTGTATCAATTGTGTCCCAAGAAAGAAAAGTCTGAAGTTTATCTTCTCATTATTAGGGGCTTTGAATACCGTTTTCAAAATAATCTCGCAAATACATGCAACGATGGAGCTGTACAGATAAAAATGAGAATATTTAGAAGGAAAAACGGTACAGAGTCATAATAAAGAAACCGACGCTGATTTAAATCGCCAAAAATTCAGTAACTCAATGAAAAGGAAAGCAATGGAAGACATAAATTCTCTGGCCATTCGTCACCGGATACCTCCAAAAGCGCATGGGATCGTCCGCTCACATCATACAAGCTATAAAAGATGTTGGCGGGTAAGAATACACTCATAGGAGCTACTGCAGTCGATATGAATAGACGACGCGAATTTAATACGGAGGAAAGAGGGATGATCATTGGAGCCCACAGGTTTGAGCATTCGATCTGTGAGATTTCCCATAAATTTCAGATACCCCGTTCGACAGTAAGTGATGTTATTTTGAAGTGGAAGCGAGAGGGGGTTATAACATGCAACCCTGACCCAGTAAACCGACGAAATTGACAGATCGCGATCGTTGATGCTTGAAACGCGCGTTGATGTCAAACCGGAAGGCTTCGATAAAAAGTTGACACAGGACTTTTGATCGGTGTCCTCTAGTGATGCAAGTGATCGTATCGTCCGCCGGGAGATCGTCGTACTTGGTTTTCGTGAACGAGCAGCAGTTCACAAGCCAAACATCACAACTCTTAATGCGACCCGTCGGTTACAGTAGTGCAAGGAATGTTGCCACTGGACTCCAGAACAATGAAAAACCATCCTATGGAGTGATGAATCCCGCTACCAGTTGTAAAAAAAAAAATACTTGTAATATTTGTTAAGAATTTTTTAAGAAAACACATTGTAAAGTAATTTAAAATTAAAATTATATTTTCCCATTATTGCTTTTATATTTTCAGTTTATTACATGTTCTTCGTTATTTCTAGGGACGAATACAAAGTAGAGGCATTGCTATAAATTTATTCCAATTTAAAGTTAGTTTAACCGCTCAATAAAAATCCCGTCGCATATCTACAAACCTTTTGCCATTACATAGCCCAAGACACCATCAGCTAATGTCTCAATAGTTTCTAATATCTTTTCTTTTGCAAGATTATTGTGTGAAAATAATTTTCTAAGACGGTAACGGCATTGCCAAACTTCGTATTTAATGTAATTTATTTTGGTTGGCTGATTTTTTTCCCCCATATTCAGGCTATTTTTGAGTCTAAATATAAATTCATAGCTAAACGTTTAGGAAACCAAATTTACTAAATCAGAACAGACAAATGCCTCAACATACCAAAAGTTCAACCAAAATAAATCAACCGGTTTAAATTTATTCAACCGGTTTTACTGACTAGGATAAAAAAAAAAAACATTGTCCCGCTTTGTAAATTTACAAAATTAACATTCCATTCATAATATATCATTCATAAAATTTCAAAATGTACACACAATAAACGTTTTCCTAAAGTCTTAAAAGATACTTAAAATTTGTTTAAAATACTTGATAAGATAATGTATTTACCGCGGGACAAGTTTAATACAGTCGAACCTCGAATTTCACGGGAACAGACAAAAATGCGAGATAAATTTTAAATCAAGATTTTTATTGTTAATAAATGTACTGTGAGAGTACAGAGAACAACAGGAGATAAAATACTGCATATATAGAGAGCTATGCCACGTATATACAAGGTCTATAAAAGACCTTTTATAAACCTTGCGTACATATGGCGTCACTATTGTCAGAAACATAGGAACTACGCATTCTTAAACCTCTTGTACGCAACCAATAAGATAGAAAAAATTTTCGTTAATGTTTTTTTGTAATGTTTTTTTGTAACGCACGTCTTCTCTGCGCATTCTTTAATGGAAGTGATGTTAAATTCCTTTCGTTTTCGTACGAAAATTTTCTCATAATGAAAAAAATCTGAACTCTAAAATATTTAAATGCTTTGCACACGAAGTCAAAATTTGACATAGCGAAGTTTTCCGAGAAAATGCTTTGAGATAACGAGGGAAAAATTACATTAAATTAATAGTGATAAATGCAGGGAAATAAAGTTTTTTTCAAGATATCGAAGTTCCACTGTATTTACATATTTAACAATACATATTTACAATTTAGGCATTTATTTAAAAATTACAAAAATGTTTTATGACAGCAGCCACCACAATGGATTCAGTTCACTTATCTCCAAATCCGTGCCGGTAAATTCATTAGAAGACACTCGATAGGCTGTGAGGAGTAGATACATGTTTAGAAACAGAATTATTTTCCCTCGTAATTACAAAAATTCAATCAATTTTGCAATTTTTCCCATAGAATAACATTATACATGACTGCCATATACACCCAAAATGGCGGCGTGTCATTATTCGTTTTACTTACAGGAACTCTAGTGAGGAGTTGAAAACTCCGACGTCTGGTGGCGGATTATAAAACTTTTTGGTAGGAGACGATCACATCAAGCCAGTAAGCATAAAGCAAACTATGTCATCAAATGTTAATTGTTGCGTTTATGGTTGCTCAAATGCCTATAAAAACACTCAAGGAGTACAGTTTTATCGTTTTCCTAATGGAAAACTGCATCAAGTAAGGCTTGAAAAATGGATTCAAGCTTTGAAGAGACAAATGTGAGCGCTGTGTTGTTAACATGCACGGAACACCTAAGAAGAAATCTCTCAGCCAAAATTTTATTTTTCTATGTATGATTTTTAGCTATCCTTTAAATACTGTTTACTTTCTCATCCTGTGTTTTAATGTCTGAAAGTAAAGTGGTGCGCGCAGCACATTTGATGGTGCTCACAATTTCTAATAATCTATGTTTTCCTTCTAGAGTTGGACTTGACAATGCTTCTTTGCCCTACGTAATTATGACATTTAGCATTAAAAAGAAAAACATTTTGCTTCAATGTAAAATAAAAATATAAATAAAAAGTGCATCGCTTACTGGAAAATTAAATATTGTGCTAATTAAAGCACCTTGCATCCCAGTTTTTTTACTTGGAATTTTCCAAGTCTTGTGAAAATCAGTTTTCCCTTGATCTTGTTCCTCATTGACATAAGCTATGACTGCTGCCACATGCTTGCAACCACCTAAACCAGCTTTACACTGGCACATAAAAGAATCTACGAGGCATGTTTTTTAAGTAAGTACCGTTTTGGAATTAAAAAAAGACGTGCAAAGATATCGCAATAATTTTATTTTTACATGAAAGCCTGTACCTTAATCTACTTTTCTACATAATTTCCGTGAATATTGAGGCACTTGTCATAACGTGGCACCAGTTTTTGAATACCCTCCTCATAAAATTCTGCCGCCTGACTTGTTAACCACTGTATCACAAATGTTTTGACTTCGTTATCGTCTTGAAGACGCTGACCACTCAGGTGTTTCTTCAAGTGCAGGAACAAATGGTAGTCGCTGGGCGCCAGATCAGGGGTGTATGGAGGATGATCTAGAGTTTCCCATTTGAAAGATTTGATGAGATCTTTGGTCCGATTAGCCACATGTGGACGGGCATTGTCATGCAGCAAAACGATACCCTTACTCAACTTGCCACGTCTTTTGTTCTGGATTGCACGACGCAGATTGTTTAATGTCTCACAATAAGACGCTGCATTGATTGTCTCATTACGAGGCAGAAACTCCACTAGCAATACTCCTTTTCTGTCCCAAAAAACTGTGCACATGATTTTCCGGGCAGAAATTGTTTGCTTAAACTTCACTTTTTTGGGTGATGATGAATGTCGCCATTCCGATGAATATCGATCGGTTTTACGCCTTTAGCACTAAGAAATCGTATAACAGCCCGTACTTCACAATCGGCGGGACTCACGATTGTCGGAGGCATCTTAAACACTCAGTAAACAACGTATACAATGAAGAATCAGACTGTAATGGCGTCAGTGCGTAGACAAGAGATGTAGTTAACCAGCGCGCATGCGCGGAACGCCGACCGTAGCGCTGCGGCGGCGGAATCGCAAAACGGTACTTACTTAAAAAACATGCCTCGTATTTCACGTGTTGCTGTAAGCTAATAAAAACGATTAAATGATAAACGATTAAAAATTATAAAGAAACAATTATATGATTTAGAAAAAATTAGGTTTCTTTTTTTACCCTAATTTCAGTGATGTATTTCAATGATGAAATTAGCTTAATTTCAATGAGCTCTGAGTTTGAAGGAATGTCACCAGGTGGCGAACTTGTTGTTTTTCCCATGAGTTCCTCACACTCTATAGCCAATATATACGCAATGGTACAACTAGTAGAATCACTTCGTAAATACATTATCTTATCAATTTTAAGTATCTCATAAGGCTTAAGAAAACGTTTATACTGTGTATAATTTTATGAACGAAATGTTGTTAATTTTGTAAGTTTGCAAAGCGGAACATGCTTTTTTTTTTGTATCGTAGTCAGTAATTGAATAAATGAGTAGACCTTTTTATCGTGATGTCACATGACGTCACGCACGCAATTTGGAGGCAAAAATTATAACATAGTTATTTGGCAAACAATTCAATAATGAAATATTGTGGCAAATTTTTTAAAAAATAAATTGATGTTTGATATAAAAACGTAAATGATAAAAAAAAAAAACACAAGCCACATGATTTTAGTTTCTCGCATCAAAAAGTAGGGAGTTATAGGAAGAATAGGAGTTTGAGGAAGAATATTTCCTAATGATTTTGCAAAAAAAATCGGAGATTATATTTCATAAAACCTTACCTCTATAATATTTAATCATGACTGATTTAAAAATCAGTTTACTTTTGAAGCAATTAGCCACAATCGAAAGGCAACCATATTTAATGTCATTAGAATTCTTTTCCAAGTAAACTATATTAATTATATTGGATTCTTACATTTTACGTGCCAAAATTTTTTTTATAATTTATTCTATCTTTAAATCAGGTGATTAATTTTATACTATGTAGTGTATATTCAAAATTCAATAATAACTTGGGCCTTAAAATGAATTCCTACACGAATTTTTATGTGGATCTAACGTTTTAAAAAAAATCGAGTGAAACGTGTTTTTCT
The DNA here is from genome assembly GCA_023313115.1 of Rhysida immarginata. Classification (NCBI taxonomy): domain Eukaryota; kingdom Metazoa; phylum Arthropoda; class Chilopoda; order Scolopendromorpha; family Scolopendridae; genus Rhysida; species Rhysida immarginata. Next base: position 275,146 of record JAHWFO010041017.1, read on the forward strand.
AGCTATCTGACAAGCACATGTTGTTTGTTTTTGCCTCCAAGTTGCGCGCGCGTAAATAGATCTGTATCAAATGTAAAGAAAGGCTCTTTCACCACAACAAAAGTAACATATAATGAACTGGTCCTTAGCAAAAAGCTACTTATAATAGAATGCACGTTAGGTGTGTACGTTTATCTACCAGGCAGTCCGTTGTTTGCATTAAAACTTGAAAGTGATTAACTTTTTCAAATTCTCAGGCGGGTTCTTTATCTTGATGACGTCACCCAGTGATGACGTCATCGGATGAAAAATCAAGAAGAACGCTAGGCTTTAACAATGATATGACGTCATCACTTGGCGTCAATGTCAGCTGGCCGACGAAACTGCTAAGATAAAGAACCCGCCTCTGTTTTCAGAAATATGACTATCAAGGTGATTGATAAGCGCCACGGCCACCATGGCAAGTTAATGGCCGCTGAAAGGGTGGTCAACAAACATTCATTTCATTCTTACGTGTTTCTTCATGTTCTTCTTCATTCTAGTCGCAGGCTCCACTCAATTGTTGTTCACCCTTTTACAGATTGCTAAGTAATTCCACTAGATGTCGTATCGCAGCTTGGCGCTTATCAATAGCTCGGCTGTATCAACTTTTCAGGCCTTTTCTTCCACCCCTTCAAGTCGATTTCACGTGCTAAAACAGTTATTGCAAAAAATATCAAGATAATAGCATGACGTATAACAATCGATTCGTCAAGAATGAACACAGTAATTACATTCTCTTTATCTTTTAAGCACTGTTGACAAAGTACGTGCGTAGCCCACGAAAAAGACTATGATGCATATGACGATCGCAGCTAAAGCTCCTTTTTTGAATGTTGCAAGATTTTATTTAAAAAATACATCATCTTATCAAAAAAATAAAAAAAGCTTTTTAAAACTTTAAACTACGTTGGGAATATCACTATGAAAACAGTAATTTTTCATGTTAAGAATTGGTTTACAACTAAATGAATATCCTTCATTTTTTTCATTAATTATTGGTGTTTGGCCTAAGAAGGCCTGTCCATTCGATGCTTTTCAGCATCTAAAATGGGAAGTAAATAGGTCTTCATTTTTGCCACAGTGGCGCTAAAACTCGTCCCCATGCATTCTAAACAGGCAGCATAGTTATTTATTTTAGCCTAAAATTCGTCTGTGTCTAATTATTCAAATGTCAACATACGAACGTTTAAATTTTAATAATTGTTTCCATAATTAATTACTTTAATTAAACCATCTAATTGTTCCAAAATGTGGATTTTGCATTGAAGAGATCGAAATACGTATTCGCCCATTAAAACGTTTGTGAACAAGAGGTTTGTCTTTATTGCATCATATCTATAATAATTTTTATCTTTTAATTTATTATTAAGTTTTTTAATTCCATTTAAATTATTTTTGACTCCAAATATATTATCAAGAGCACTTTAAATACACTTCTGTTATTTTAATTTACTAATTAAAATAAAATGTTCATATGGTACAGGTTGATTAAAATTTCTGAAAATTTATACTCGTACTTAATGTACAGGGTGATTCAGTCAATTTCTGACCATTTCAGTACTATGATTTATTGACCCATTAATGTTTACAAATTAGCATTTCATTATGATATTTTAGGCAGTTCGGAGTTTTTATTCCCGTGGAAAAGTCTTGATGATAAGCTCAATGTGGCCACCACGAACGTTTTGAACTGCTCGCAGCCGAATGGTGAAGTTGTTCATAACTCTATCCAGGATTTCTGCACCCACAAGGGTGCAGCAGTCGACGATGCTTTGCTGCAGCTGGTCTAGGGTTCTTGGTGCTGTAATGAACACACTGTCTTTAAGGAACCCCCAGAGATAAAAATCACATGGGTTTAGATCAGGACTCGTAGGGGGGCCAAAGAAAGCCACCCCCAAATCGTTGTGGAAACCTGTTTGAAATGACACGATTTCCGAATTTCTGATTGAGGAAGTCTAGCACTTCATTAGCGATGTGAGGCCTAGCCCTATCATGTTGAAACCATTGATGTCGAAGCGGTATACGCCTCCTTCGCAGCTCGGGGATGAAGAAGGTTTCCAACATGTTAAGATAAGCCTGTGACGTTACGGTGCCCTCAAAAAAGAACGGACCAATGATGCCTCTTTTGGAAATCGCGCACCAAGCCACAACCTTTCGTGGATGAAGAGGTGACTTATGGATCTCATGAAGGTGCTGGGAACCCCAAAAACGAACGTTGTGTTTATTAACGTCACCT
>JAHWFO010041017.1:302636-326435 GCA_023313115.1 Rhysida immarginata
ACGAATACCGATACACTACACTGTTCGATTGTCGATTCACAATTCATCAGAATAGCTTGCCTACTCTGATCGAAGCTCTCCTGTATGCTGAAGAAGGCAGCTTGGCTGCCGAAATGTGCATCCATCGTCTGATTAAAAACCTTATGTGGATTAGTGGTTTCCTCTCCTTTATTCTCGGGAAAGTAATCATTAAAAATTTATTATTTTATATAAAAAGAGTTCTGTAAGAGCTATATCTGTATGGGATCTTTTTACAAAGTTACGTGCTTCATTTTCTAATGGAATTGTTATTTAATAAATGAGGTAATGCTAGCTGTAAATTAATTTTATTTTAAGAAAAATATATGTCTCAGTTTTTTTTTTTTCGGGGATGGGGGATGATAAAATAACTGATATGCATGTATTATTCAGGATGTCCCATTTAACCTGACAAATCCAAATAACTAGAAAAATACCAATCATACAAAAATTTTTTAAAAAATACGTGTTTAAAAGAGCTAGCTATCCCAATAATACAAACTTGACCCCCCCCCCCCCAAACCCCTCCCCCGTGGGGGGAAGGGGGAGCAACTTTGAAATTTCAAATGGGAACCCCTATTTTAATGCAGATTCGGCGTCTACGCTAAAAATACATAAGTTTTGTCTGAAACAGTTTTTTTGATTCGTTATAGATGGCGCTGTTATCGCACAAAGATTTTTCATAATTTGTTGGTGGCGTTACTCGATGGTCGGTGCTCATAGTACTTCGGAGACGATCCGATAATTATTAAACATCTCTCTTTAATTGGGATATGTGCTTGATAAATATTTGAAAAGTGTTCCATGCCACTATCATTCTCTTTTAACTTTGCATCGTGGATTATGTAACGGTCCAAGAAAAAAATTGAAATGATTTTCATTTATGGCGAATGTAGGAGAAATTTCGATGAAGCTGTCAACTTATATGTTGAGCGTTTTCCTGAAAGAGTAAGATCACGTTCTTCTTTTGTTACGGTTGTTAAACAGTTTTCTATTAACGGAACTGCAAGCCTGTTTTGAAACCAGAGGAATGAAACTTAATGTAGAGAAAACATCCGTTCTCTGCATTCATAAATCTAGCCATTCGAATGACAGAGCTCAAAAAATCTTAAGTATTTACTTTTGATAGTAGATTAAAATTTGCTCTTCATGTTAACAACGTTATACCGGGTGTTCAGTTTATCTGAAGACATTGAAATATCTCGAGAACCACACATCGGATCAAAAAAAGTGTGGAATGAAAAATGTTCGTCTCGAAGGGGGACATCTAATGATACCTAACTCGACCCCCCCACCTCCACCCCCTGGAGTTGGGGGAGGGAGGAGTTAAAAACTTTTAATGGGAACCCCCATTTTTTACTGCAGATTCGGATTCTCCAGAAAAAATTACCCCAATTACTACGATTCGAGTCATTTCGGTCACAGATGGTGCTGTAATCGACAAAAATCAAAATGGGTAAATAATCGTTGAAAAATGGCGATATCTCAAGAAATAGGTATCAGATCAGCAAAATAAAATTAAATTTTTTTGATATTCTTACAACTGCTACTTAATGACACCACACACACGCATATGCACAGGCGCACACACGCACGAATCCATGATCGCACGCACACACCCGTACACACACGTAAGTATTTCATGCGCCCCTCGTTTTTCATAGCTAAAATTCTTCAGGACAAAGCTAATTATTCTCTACTTTAAAACGTGGTTTTTTAAAATTTTTTTATTTTTTTTTCAAAATTATTTTGCTGATCTGATGCCTATTTTTTGAGATATCGCCATTTTTCAACGATTTTTTACCCATTTTGATTTTTGTCGATTACAGCGCCATATGTGGCCGAAATGACTCGAATCGTAGGTCAGATTGAGGTAATTTTTTCTGGAGAATCCGAATCTGTAATATTATTTGCAAAATAAAATGATCCGATGTGTGGTTCTCGAGATATTTCAATGTCTTCAGATAAATTGAACACCCGGTATGTCAGTGCAATAAATTAAGATACCTGGTCAAGAGGTTACGTAAAATATTGACCAAGTGTAACCTTTACCCTTGATTGTACCACCTTACATGAAGGGTGCCAATGTATCCAATATTCCTTTGATTGGACCCCCCCCCTCTTATTCACAAATCACCACCAGAATCCAATGCAATGAATTCAAAATTCAGCTAGCTCAATATCAACCCTTTTAAAACAATCAAGGACAAAGGTTGGGTTCTTTAAAAAGTGGCAGGTTGTGACTTATTTATTCCAATAAGATAGGCAAGGATTAGAATCAAATAAACATCTCTTTACTCAAGGATAAATGAATACCAATGAGATACAAAAATATATAAAAACTTACATCTAAGGAAAGAAGTGATAGTTCTTAACGCTCAAGAAGAAAGTTATTCTAAATCCCCAAATACTTACAACTACAATAACATGCAAAAATTCAATAAATGTAAATTCAATAGACAAATCTTAAACTCTTCAACCGCTTTGAGGATAGAGATAGCATTACTTAAAACTCAATTCTAACAAAGTTCTCCTAAATTGTTCTTTATCATACCTTTGTGATGACAATCTAAGAAATTCTATACATCAAAGGTTTCCTTTCTACTTACAATAATCTAGTTTCAGACACCTGCAGACTTGTGATCACATTTAATCCATACATGGGCACAAAACACTATTTATCTTGAACAGGCCATAAAATATTTCTCTTATCATACTGAAGCACAAAAAACACACTTGAAGATAATCCGAATCGATTAGTGAGTGAGTCCACTGAAGGTCTCAAAGTGTCCCTACTAAGTTCAACAGATGATTTCAAATATGTAGTTGTCTTCCTCTCTCAATGTTGGGCTCCTAATCATGCCACTCACTTGAATAAAATTCCGTCACTTGCTCCAATTCGCTCTGAAGAATGTCGGGGTTCCAATTTCCATCGATGCTTCTACCAAATGTCGATTACTCATAGAATTGTCCGATGACATAGTTCACTGTCACCCTGATGCAGTGAGCTTGGGCGGAATGTACAGCGTGTGGAGCTCTACCTGACTGCGTTCCCAAGGTCAACTCCGACACCTGACACCCCCCATGTCGAATTTCCATGCCACTATCAATGTTGATGAGCCTGCTTACTCCGAAATTAAAGGAGAAACCATCTGATTAATTAACTGACTGTGAATTCAGCACAGCAGCCGTTTTCGTCAACATAGCCACCCTCAAATTCTTTGTCATGCCAGAACTCTTTATGACTACATTACTGTCTCTCAATTAATAAACTCTTAAATAACATCCATAATGAATCTACAGTTGATAAACCTACTTGATGAGCCTACACGAGCGCTGATTTTGGGAGGTGAGGCCACCAGATCGCTTCGACGGGCTGCGGGAGTTTCATAGCCGCCTCGGCGCATCTCGGCTAACCTTCCCCCCTTAATCGACCAGGACGGAGAGCCCTCAGCCTCCCCCTGTCCACTGACTCGGCAGAACTCATACTCTCGATTTCCCACGATTTCTTTTATAGGAGCCATGCATCCGGTCTCCTTTCCCCCTTCTCATTTCACTAAGATCAACCAAGAAAAACACAATTTAGCATGATAGCAATAAATTCCATATTTATTCCATGACACAACAGATCCTTAAATCATCCCAATAATTCTTCCTACCAATTAATTCACAAATTAATTTCTGCTCAAATCACACAAATTCTAAAAAGAATAGTTTCATCCTGTTTGAACACCTTCCCTCCACTACTCTCACAATCGTGTAGTATTATCAGTGTCCAACATTAAAATAATTAATTCTATCCACCTAACATAGACTAACCACCAAAATTAATATATATCTGGATTCCCACCAATTAACCGAATAAAAGCCACTATTATTCCACTGATCAAGCTTCCCCCCCCAAAAAAATCTCTACACAACACGTGATAACGTCACACAAGAATGAAATGGTGACAGTTTTAAAAGTTAAGGTTTTGCCGAAGATAACTTAATGGGGTCTTGATATGGAATCAGACAAATAAATACATTATGAACTACTGAATGTAGCATACAATAATATACGAGTGGCATTTAAGTTAATCTGTGAGGCATTCAATTACACAGTTTTGATATGAAGTAAATCTTGTTATGAAGTGTACAAATGATGATTAAACTGAAGGAACTTACAAAGGCCTTTTTTTTTTGCACTTCTTATCCAGCTCATTTTATCTGATTAAATATTATGCCTGCATATAGGAAAACAAAATGGTTACTTATCGTTCCATCTAGATTATTTCTGCATGGCGGGAGAATTTTTTTTTCCTTTTCATTGTATTAAGACACTGAATGAGTTCCCTTTAGATACACGACAAAGTATCATTATACAGGGTGATTTACATCGAATGTAAAATACTTAAAAGGGGTATTATAGAGGTTAAGATAAACACAAAACGTCCTATGAACATGGGTTCAAATATGAACGATAACTGAGATATGAACAGAAATAAAAATGTCGCCACCAAGATCAACAAGTTAATAACTCAGGTTCTGTAAAGCCTAGATTAATGAAATTTGGAGGAATAACAGAGTACATAAGACTGTGTATACCTTTAAAATTTGATCTAATTCTAACAAGAAGTTTCCAAGTTACTCATTCAACATCATAATACGTGTTCACTTGTGAGTACTAACTAGCACTTGTCACAATTTTGACTGTGTAACTCGGAAACTTCTCGTTGGAATTCAATCAAATTTTAACGGTATACACAGTCTTATGTACCTTGTTATTCCCCCAAATTGCATTAATCTAGGCTTTCTTTTCATAATCCACATGCGAGCGTTCGAGAAATATCGCACCAATCAGGAATTTCTTGTATGAGTGTTTGGAGAATGCTGAAGTTACCTTATCATGTGTACTTGCATCAGGAACTAAATGGCGATGATTTTTAAAACCGACTAACGTTTTGTCAATGAGCAGTTGAGCAAAGACATATGAGCCAGAACTTTTTTGCCTGTATACTATTCTCTGTGAATCAACATATACGAACCACGGTAAGCTAAACCGCCATAATATGCATTATTGAAATGTAGAAAACCCATAGTGGTTTCGTGAAGTAAACCATCAGCGTCCTTGGTCGGTTAGTATTTAGTGTGGTATAATTAGCGATAAACATCAAATTAGAATGGTAAAAACACCGAAACATTCTTGAAGACGAACTACCACAATTGCTTGAAGACCTGAGCTTGGAGGTGCGACAGAGCATGTGGTTTCAACATGATGGTTTTCCAGCACATTATTCGTTAGCAGCATGCGAGGTATTAGATCGGGATTACAATAATCGCTGGATCGGTAGAGGACAACCGGTGCACTGGCCAGCCAGATCGCCAGACCTTATCTCCCCAGATTTTTTCTTGTGGGGTTACCTATAAGATGCCGTTTTGAGATGTGTACAGACATTTGAAGCACCAATCAACAAGTGCATTGAAGTTGGAGGTCATCATTTTGAGCATTTAATTGAATTGAAAGGTAAGAGGCGAGGGGAGTCAACTGAAACAAGCACCCCTAGGGAACAGAAACGTATCATTTGATACGTTTCTTAAAAATATTGAACAGGTAATTTTTTATTTTTCTGTATTTCTCGAGAATAGCAAAAATTCTTATTTTGTGCGATTACAGCACCATCTATCACGAATCAAAAAAAAAAAAAAACTCGGGGGGGGGGGGGGGGGGGGGGGGGGGTTCGAGTTTGTATCATTGGATAACTTCTTTAAAAATATTAAACCCGTATTTTTTTAAATTTTTTTGTGTGATGCGTAATGTTCGAGTTATTTTAATTTGTCAGGTTAAATGGGACACCCTGTAAATGCTGGTGGTTATGACAGTGTTCTAAGTCAAGAAACAGAAAAAGGAATTTATCACTTGTTTTGCATTGTATCTATGCATATAGAAATAATGTAAAGCATGTTTGCAAACAGTTGAAACCCTGTACTTGTTAAGCGTCTTGGTAATTTGTGATTAAATATAATTCAGTTTTAACCCAAATGCAAAAGTGAAGGACTAAACCATTGCCATATTCACCGGCAAGTTCTATTGCATTTCTTGTAATTGATACGATTTTATTAACCGTTGTTGTAGATAACACTGATGGAACCGAAGAACCGTTTTCATGGCACAAAGAAGCTGTTAGTTACTTAATATCGTTAAAAACAAAATATAACAAAAAATTATTTAGTTCACGCTCGAAATACGACAGACGTGAAGCTTGGAAAACAATTACCAGACTTATGAAGAAAAAAAATTATAATGCAAAAGTAGAGCAAGTTACCAATAAATGGAAGTACTTGAAATTATGGTATAAAAAGACAAAGAAATCGTTAGAGAATTCTAAGAATAAAGATAAGAAACAGCTGTGGTTGTATTTCAAAGAAATGGACACCTTTATGAAGTCTGAGAAGCGTTCAAAATGCAAGTCGTTAAAAATCTCTCTATCATCGGAAACGTCTTCAGAAGAGACAGAAATGGCATCACCAGATAACATGGAATCTTCATGCGACAGTAATGAGCGAAAAAAAGGAAAGCAAAAATTTATATTGCGACCAAAAGCCCAGCAGTTAAAAAAATTTTGTAATGCGATTGCCGAACATGAACGAGCGTCTCAAGAACGCCACCAGGAGCTAAGTCAGCTGCTGAAAGACGTAAAAAAATCCCAAGAAGACATCCTGGCCAATCTATCTTCGATTGTTTGAATCATCATTTTGCGAAACAAAGAAAAATTTTACCATTTTACCAATTCACATCTCTATAGAAGTTATTTAATGAAATATATGCAATTACTATTTTCGCTAAATTTTTCTTTATTGCAGTTGTTTTAATAGATATGCACGAGTAATTTAAAAAATTTCAAGATGAGCATTCTCTTCTTAAATTGCTTAATATTCTAGTAGGCTTCTTTTCTCCGATTAGCAATTCATTTGAGAAAAGAAATAACTTTTAAATTTCCTTATTTATTGTATATGCACAAGAGTTCAAGATAACATAATTAAAATGATTTATGTTTATCACGGGTTAGAATAAAGGGCATTACAGTGGTGAAGCTTTAAGAAAACCCAACAAAATATTTTGTAACTGACATTTTGCAAATATAACGTTCAACACGTAAGTTTTGTACGCTTTATCGTTTGTATTTAATAATAAAAATTGATTTCGCGATTAGACATCTAGTCCACAGAAGTTAACAGCCCAACTCTCGTAGAAATCCTTCTTGAAGCCTTTCCCCCCCTAGATTACGGTATACAAAACAATTTCAATCTTAAATAGAGAAACAGTAAATAAATTTCAATCTGTAGACGATAAAAATAGAATCAAAAAGTGAACGTTAATATAATTACGCAATACAAGAGTCAAGGCCCATGTTAGAAACGGGAAAAATTAATTTAAAATTCTATACAAAAAAAAAAACAATACAAAGAAACCAACGAGAAAATTTATTCGAAATTTATCACAAACAGACTTCGCAGAACTTCATTTAACCTTTGCATAAAGGGAAAGTCGTTGATTCAGTTTTCATTTCAACGCTTCCACTATAACTGATATTTATTGAAATTGAAATCGTTCAAGAATGGTCAAATATAACCAAAATTTGAATTTTTATTTATCATTTGAAGGAAATTTCTACAAAATCACCATTCGTAATAACATCAAGACTCGATGATTCGGAAATGTTAGATGCATTGGAACTTATAGGAAGCTGCCAGTTTATAAATTTTTGGTTTTCTTCAATTAGGTCTTCACATTTCTCAGAAAGTAAAGTTTTCTTCGGATTTCTAAGAGTGAGAAGAAGTTTGAGATTAAATCGGCATCTAAATTAAAAAAAAGAACATCATTGATTAATAAAGGCATTTCAGAGAAAGGCAATGATATAGTTGTCGAAAATAACTTCAAAAATTCGAGATAATTTTAAAAACGTTTCTACCGATATCTGATTTCTAAGCCTTCTGTTGTTAAATCAGAAACCTCCACTTCATTTTTACTTCCGAAGAAAGGTTTAAGCAACCGCTCAAAAAGAGATTCTCTCCTTGGAATCCACTCCAGCTCTATTTGATGAATTGGTTCAGGGGATTTCGATGCTACAACGAATATATAAGTTGAACCTGGCTGAAACGTTAATTGCCTAAAAATATGAAAACCTTTGAATGAATATAAAAAAAAATTTATAACAGTAAAGTAGAATCAAGTGATGTCATTATTCAGGTGAAAAATAAAAACACATATAGGGATTGTTATAGCATTCATAATTCATATGCACTTTTAAAAATTTTCATTCAATACTAGGAGCGAATCATCACCAGGATTAATATCATTATTCTGCATTTGCAGATGCTATTTGAAAATCTTTCTGCGGTCTAATATACTGGAGTCCATATACTTTCAACAATGACCTGTTCTGATTATCCGTTCGGACTAAAATTGATTGGTGATGCAGAACGTCTTCCTGATATCACCCCAATTGCAAAATGAAAAGAGTAAAACCCTGAAAAAAGTTAATAACGCCTATGTAGTGGCTGTTTGGGCCACTGAACGACTGTCGGTTGTTAGTCATGGCTCATGGTGTTCATTTGGACCAGCAAATTAGAGGTAGAGTGGAAATACTAAACGTTTCCAGCAGGATGGAAATACTGTTCGACTCTATAGCAGAGGACGTCTAAGCATCTCCACGCTCCAGTAATACGACCATTTGGCGCAAACGGCCAGAAGAAACCAACGACGCATTATAAGCCCTTGCCAGGGAGCTGGCGATAGCAACACCGACCACTCTATCAAGACAAACAACATGCAGCGACTCCAAGCAGTGATCTGTATTGCAGATTCATCCCCTTGAGCCAAGGCCACATAGCATGCACCATGGACAGAGGTACAGTCGGGTGCATAAAGGTTTTTACCTAAGTCAAAATTGTTCGGCTTCCTTACAATACTTCAATCCAATGAGATTACTTTTTCCAGGTATCTAGTCAAGCACGCTTACTATGGAATGATTCCATTAAGTTTTTGCTTAGCATCGGGGGTAGGCAAGTTTTACGTCACGTGCTCAACTATGTTGACAAAAAGATTATTTTGGCTGTTCTCATGAGATTTTTTGTTTTATTAATAACAAACTAATCTATTTGGTTAATAGTGTAACATAAATGGTGCACAGTATCGATATAATTATATGCGTGATCAAGAGATAAGCTGATGCAGCGCTCCTTATGGTGTGATACGGACGTAATTTACAGGTGTAAGCAGGGAATAGGGAGTGCCGTTCTCCCTATTCCCTGGGTGTAAGTGGAAGATATTTTCTTTTGACTGCTCGAAAGGTTACAAGTCTCATTTTTTGTGTGTATATAAAGTAATCAACGACAATTATGCCAAAACCATCCGAAATTTTTTTTAAATTTATTATTTAACTAGATGGATCCCGTCAAAATTTGACGGAGAACACCCCATCTTATTATTAATCCCCATCTCTTTAATTAAAAAATAATAAAATAAAAAATTGTCAGAGCAACAAATAGAATAATCATTATGCACAAAAAAATAGAATAATCAGAGCTTAAATATCTCATTATGCTCAAAGAATAAGAAATGAGTTAATATATAAAGTCAAAATAGCTTTAAACTAAATTTCTCTGAAAGTATTAAACTGAGACATAAAGTGTCAGCGGATAAAAAGATCAGTTTTTAAAACTCTTTCTAACGATATAACATTTTCAGAGTTTTTCAGTAGTCACAAGGAAACGTCATAAAATGATCAAGGATTTTCGTTTTGCAAATCTTCAGTTTATTTAATTCAAAACAATGATTGAATATTGTCTCATTACAACAATTTCTGGCTTCTGATGGATTGTCGTAACTTTCCTTGTTGGCTTCAGATATGCATGCGCAGAAGTGCTAATTTTGCTCTTACAAAAAATGGTTTGCGTTTTAATAAATAGGATTATATATTTTAATAGTAGAGAATATTAAATGATTTGAACAAAAGAGGATTTTTGTAAAAGTAACGGTGATATGAATTAGTATATATTTTATTATAAACCAAAATATAGAATAAAGCATAACATGACAATTAACATGAAAAGTTTTTTAAACCCTCAAATAAACAGATCAAATTCCACACTTGGATGAAAAAAACTTTAATATGTTTATGGTGTTCTTTACATACACTGTTTAAAACTTAAACGAAATCAAAAACGCGATAATGAACAAAAAAAATGTCTATCCATATCCCAAGCGTATACCTGATACCCTATTTTCATTCAGAAGGGACAGGTCCATTCTAATCTGCCTTGACTCTCAGTACAAGTACCTGATTTTGCAACCGATCAACATCCAGAAAGCTCAGCCCCTACGGAGCAGGTAAAAACCTTTTTGCACCCGACTGTAAAACGGAGCCATGTCATGTTTTCCGACGAATCTTGGTACTGCCTGGAGTGTAATTCACGACGAGATCTACGTCTAGAGGGAGCCTGGAACGAGACCGTAACTGTATAATGGTAGGAATAGGTATCATGATGGGCTCGCATCTTCAACCGGGACAATGTCCTTCACAATATAGGGATCACAAGTAAACTAAGCAATGGATCATAGTAAAAATATGTTTAGTAATAAGGAAAAGAAGATGATGGTTAACGGTATGGACAGTCCGGTGATACTCTGATACCAGGCACGTAGCTAGCATCTGAAAAAGGAGGGGAGTTCTGAGCTTAAAAATTTGGACCTTATTATACGAGGGTTGGGGCATAAGTCATGGCAACTATTTTTTTTTCTTGTAGATATGTGAACGGATCACAAACGTATATGTGTCATGTGGCATGGTGCGTATGCAGAACAACAGATGGCTCTGTGATAGCTGGTAGTAGCGCAGCGAGGGCTGTGAAATCAGTCAGTTGGTGAGTGTCGTGCCAGATGGAAGTAACCCGTGTTGAGCAGCGCGCTTACATCAAAATAGCCGTTCTCCGAGGGAGAAATGCGATGGAATGTCACAGTGAATTAATGGAAGCCCTTGGGAATAATGCCCTACCATACCGTACAGTAGCACGGTGGGTAGGAAAGTTTCAACAAGGACGTGTGTCAACCAGTGATGAGCAACGTTCGCGCTGATGGTATTCAGCGCCTCCCACATCGTTGGCAGCGTGTGGTGACAGTAGCCGGGGACTACTTTGAGGGTCTCTAGGCCCAGGTTTGTCATGTCAACTTTATGTGTACTGTGTTGTCATTCTTTTGCACCGTGAATGCCATATTGCCCTGTATACTACCGTAATAAATTAGTGTGTTACGATATTTCATTGCTATTCATTGTCCACACATGTAGTTAACACCTTGTCCTTTCGTCTGTATATGTCACATTTTCCAACCGGACTGGTATCATCAAGAAAAAAAATAGTTGCCATGACTTTTGCCCCAACCCTCGTAAAATGAGAAATATTTATTGGGGGAATTACAGTTATACTATTTTCAAGCATATCTTAAGCATTAAATGGTTTTTTTTATGGTGTGAATTAGTGTTCCTGAAAAAAAAAATTATTAACAGAAATCGGAGCGAATCTCCCGGCCCCCCCCCCTCCCCTCCTGCCTACGTGCCTGTGTGATACGGTTGAGATGAACCAGCAGGTGTTAAAGTTACACGTGGTTAAATGGTCAACAATACCATTAAACCAGAATCTTCTTTTCCTTTGCGTCCTACATATTTCCAACTGCTAGCATCCTAACGGCAAACTATGCAACTGTGCGCGTGGGAGTTTCTTTATAAAAACTTGGAAAATTTACCTTTCTAATGCCGTCAGATTTACTGATTTCCGTTGCTCAGTTGACTTGTTATAAATTTTTGAAATGTTTCACGGACTTATGAACAACTCTGTATAAGCAATTTTTAAGGGTGACGCCGGTCCAGAATTTCTGTACGTGGACGGCAACTCCAGTCTGCATACAGCTCGTTTGGTAGATGAGTACCTACAGTATGAAGAATTCCATAGTTTGGAGGACAGCATTGGACAGAAGATGGGATGCATCCCCCCGAAACTTAATTGTTTGGTGTACAATATGGCGGCGTGATGTGCAGCATGCGCTTCTGTGCGGGGGAACCGTAGATCTATTGAACGCTCTTTATGCCTTCCACAAAACAATTGTTTGGTACTTCAGGTCGCCTACACTTCAGTGGGTTTAGGAAGCTTTCATTTCTTCTGTCACTGCAGTGATGCCATCTTTAGTTTTAGATTTTGTTTTATTGGGATTATTAGCATGATCCTCGTAAATCCCTATCATGCTTGGTCCCGATTGAACAACCAGCTCAGTTCATTCTTGAAAATTTATCAACACTATATTATTAGTATCATATACTCATAATATTTCTTTGATTCTTTAATTTAACAAAATATGCTGCATGACTATTAATTTAATGTTTCATTACTTTTCATCACCATAGGATTACGAGACTCATTATCACATGTAAATAATTGATAAGATGAGAGCTACGCAGTGGAAGATGAATTACATGTAACAGACTCGGAATATGATATGAAAAGTAATAATTGTTTATTAGGTCACAACAATATGAACAAATAAGTATAAATAAAACAACTGAAAAACTGGTAAAGACCAGGATTAACTGGAAAATGTCACCAATAAATAAAGTAATAACACAATAAACGTCAATTAAAAATAAGCTACACTTAAAATCACTAAAGGCTCAAATTAATGTTTAGCTTATTTAAATTTCAAAGGTAGACCGCTGAAATAATTATTCAAAAACTTAAACTTAAACTAAGCAAGCACCATTAAATGTACAAAGCAAAAATGAGCAGATTGGAATTCTATTCCAATAATAAATGAATGAGAATTAAATTACATTCTCTTACATAACCTCTGCGTCAGGTATCAGGTATAAATAAGTAAGTAACAACACTTGACAATTAGCAAAAATTCTAAAGTGCTATTTGTAATACTTAACCATAAATAATTATTATTGCTAGCAAAACGGCCTTGGTGAGGCTCGAAACATATACAACTCAATTCGACTAGATTCAATGACTAGGATGGCATAAATATTTGACACTTACAAATCTTACACAAATATCCTAGCGTAACAAAATGACATAAGCTTTGAATTCAACTTCAAACTTAAAGTTCCAGTCCGTGAAAGTCAAAAATGCACAAAAGACACAATGACGGTAATCTTGATATCGTCTATGAAAAAATGTCATTGACATGACACGTGAACACTACATAAAGCTTCTTTGTGAAAGAAATACCAAGTCCGAATTAAATCGTATCAAATAGATTCAAAGTCACAGTTCTTGGGCTCTAAAATATAGAGATGAAAAATAAACAGATTAAAATGCTTAAGCCTTTACATCACATCCTTTTAACGAGTGTACACATGAATTGCCGCTGAGGAAATTTAATAACACTGACGTCGGCAACAGAATAAATAAATTTCTTAATACAGAATTTATTCGACGAAATTATAGGCGTTAAAAGAGAAGGAATAGCTGCATTGGACAAGGCATAATTAGGCTGTAATAACTTTTAACACAGTAAAACCTAGTTGGTCGTCTAAATAGGCCCGAAGGCTGAACGGCCATAACCCGTTGACGACGGCACGACACTGTAACTCCCGGCGTGCGAGTTCCACAAACGCCGCACGGATTATACACCCATTCACACCCACAAAGAAAGACGCACTTACTAAGGAATGACAGCGGATCACTATCGTAGTCGGGAATGCATTGGCGGGCCCTTCGGTGTGGGACTGCGACGACGAGACGTTTCCTTGCCTTTGTTCGAACCCGAGTTCAGAAACCTCCGCCTGTTTGGCTTCACTGCCCGGCGTCGTCTTTTCCAACGGCGTAACTTGGTCGCTGACGGCCGTCTCCGACGCGGCGAGACGAGTTTCTTTACTGCTTTCCAGTCTCAGGATGTTGCAGCAACTCCTCTCGCTAATCGGCGTCCTCCGTCGGAGCTCTTTTTCCGCACAACCTCTCCAGTTGGAAACTCGGGAGTCCTTTTTCGTTTTCTCCGTTTTTCTTTCGAATGCCGCGCTCCAATCTCTCCTCGCTCGATCATTGGCCCCTGCGTGTTGACGACGATGATGATCTTGGTGACGTCGCCGTCTTCTCCTCCCGGAGCGATAGAAGATCCGAGAGTGAAAATAAGTCATTGCGTCACTGGGATTCTCGATGGAATTCGAATTCCGTGACACTCATTATATAATTTGTACAGGAAGATAAATAACGTAGGAATGACGGATGTAAAAGAAAAGATGATTATCACTTTTTCCTTTGACAAAGGATAACTTAGCCTCTATCGGAAGCATCGGCTTTTTTTCAGGGCCTTACCACGCTTTAATTTTTATATCTAGTGTTGCGGATATTCTTATAAACATTTTCAATGAATTCACTTGTGACATAAAGTTCTTATAATTAAAAGTGTCTTAATAACTCTAAAGTCTCTTTAATTGCAATTCAAAGGAACTTCTCACTGAAAGTTTTATATTCTTTACCTAAAAGTATATTTTCTTACCGTTTATTGAGTGGCATTGCCCAAGCATTTCCATCAGAAGCAGTATATTTTATAACAAATCTGCCAATTCCGCTATTTCTACTAAGATCACTAGATATTGTCAACTTCACTCTATGAGGATACTCTGCCGAAAAAAATTAAAGTTAATGAAAATATTGCAAAAATATCAAAATAAGGTCAAAATTTTTAATTTTACGATACTTTTCAAAGCTTAAATTGCATTGAAATGAAACAATTTGTTAAAGATCTATAGTAACAATTAGCATATTTAAATGTGGGGAGTATGTTCATTTCACGTGAGCCATCACGTGAAGTATTGTTAGGGCAGGTATTAATATAGTTAGTATTCGAACAGCGAGCTAAATCATTGAGTTTTGCCACCGAAAATTGATAGGTATTGGGAGGGTTTCATAATAGCCCTTTCCGACGTCAAATTCAGCTATTCCGAAATTATGAAAACATGCAAGAAGCGAGGCTTCGTAGATGCAAGAAAGGGATATCGAGTGCACTAAATGATACTGTAGAGGGACGTCGTCCGGAACGTTCGGGCTCTCGTAACCGGATTTAACCACCAATACAACGGGCCATTGCACAGAAGGCAGAGATATCTATACACACGGAAAACACAATTATCAACCGTCATTTACAATTGGAGAAGCGACACATGAGCCATATTCATAAGTTGGTGTCCCGCCATGTTTAAGAGCGACGGACCAACTGCCGTAAACTGTATGAACGATACCTGGTGCATGAAAAGTGGAAATACGTGGACATACTAGATGAGATGCATGTTTATTAAAGCGATTGCATAAAGAACCAAGCCATTTTTCACCTCCCAAGGACTTCAGAAAACGGTAACGTAATGCACAGAAACATTTTAAAAAGGTTTCATGATCGTGGCGGGATATAGTTACAACGGCAAGTTAACTTTAAACAGAGTTGAATCAAAGGCCAAAATCAATGCAATGTAATATCAGAATAATGTCCTAACCCCCATTTTTACCCGTGATATCTGTGGTTTGTACGGTACAGAGGTAAACAAGGCGTCGCCGCGTGAATTCGCCTGTTCCTGGAGCGCATGCAAGAAGATACCGGAATCCGCTCCATTCCATTCAGTGACATATATGTCAATTCGCTGGAGGGATCGCCTATGGATTTTTTTTGATCTATTTAAACGAGACGAGCGCGAAGGTACTCGGAAAGAGACGACCGCGAACAGTGGAGGGCCTTTTGTAAGCGTGTCAACAAGAGTGATTACGAATTGATCTTGGTGTTCTGCATTCCAGCCTCCTACAGTGTAAACTGCGAGGCAAGGCAATACCAGCGATGTATTCTATCAGATTGAACACACTCGATGGTGGCAAAAGGGGTTTTCCACCTTTTGTGGGCCTCTGTAATTTGTTACCATAAACCCCTAACAACCCTTTGTATTCATTGATAGTAACATACTGATTTAGATGATAGGAGCTGTAACTTCATCTCTAAGGGCGAATAAAAACTTAACCAAAATTTGGTAGTAAAAAATCAATATTATATTAAGGTTATTTTATGACTTTCCTTCTCATTGCTAATTTTAACAGTTACATTGGTGGTAAGGCGGAAAAGCATAAAATTCATTTTTATATATATATACAACAGAAAAATGATATAAGCTACTGGGGAGCTCTTACTACAAAAAGGTCTTCTTCCTCCTGTTGTAAGAAACATTTTCACAGGTAAATCCATCTTCGAGCCCACTTTGTTAAACCATTCTTCTGAGTGATAGCCTAAAGGAGCACACTTTTCACCCTTGGAACCACATTCAAAACACCGGCCCTTACGATAATCCATGTAGGAGGAGCATTGAATAGCAGTAAAAGGGCATGGCGACTCAAGGGACTCCACGAACAAATCTACAGGACGATCATGGTCACAGCCGACTATTTTCCTAGAAACTTAAAACAGAAAAAAGTTACTTTAATAGTCAGCAGAATCTGACCGCGCATGTTGACACTAAAGGTTCTTGTCAAATGGATAATACTGGCTTTTAATTAATTCTGAAAGAAATAGCGTTTATCTGTAGATTAAATTAATTTATATCTTACTAAATTGATGTAATGAGAGATTTCGTTAATAGTACAGGGTGTCCGTAAATCTGATGTGCCTTCATTGGTAATGTATTACCAATTAAGTCTTTCCATCCTTCAAGTATGTCTTCTCTAAAGATGGGAGGGAAAAATCGTACAAAGTGACATTTTATAATTTTTTGCTAGGACCCAGTTACTTCACAATAAGTGAATTGTATAATTCTTATACTGCATATTTTAGGATACCTTTTCTATTTATCTTCTTTTCTAAAGGAGTTTTTGAATTCATTTTCCAAGACTTCATACACGTCTACACATGCCTTCGTAATGTATATTCTCGGAAACATTCCACAAAATTGGCGAAGATCTGTATGAGGTTGGAGATTGATATTTTTAGCTCTCTCACTCTACGAGGATCTCGCTCAGATGGTCTGCGCGTAGAAGCAAAAAAACCGCGCAGACCATATTCCAAGGCAGATAATACGAAGGCAAAAACTTCGTTCAGTAGGCGAGTATTGTTTTCAGTTCCCTTTCTGTATACGCTGTAACTACCGTTTTGCTTGAATTATGCCTGCTCAATTTCTCTTTCTCATTCAACTGCGATAAAAATGGTTTCAGAATGCATGTGGGACACCGAACTCTGTCAACTTGGATCATAAAATATACCAATCTGTAAAACATTTCATAATTACTCGTTCAGGACACAGCAACTTTAGGAACAACCTACAGGGGAGAATGAGGTAATGACGGTCAGTCGGTAATGCGGGTCTCCAGAGTATCTGGCATCTGCTTGTAGTAGAAACACAAAGCACATGCTACATCCTCAGCACCGTGTGGGAAATTACTGGCGAGCAAGTCGCCACCCTAGCATTATCTATTTGGCTGTAGTGCTGGCAGGTTGTATTCAGTGTTTTCATTCGAAGAAATTAACTTCTTTGAACAACGATAAGTTTACGAATTCACTTGCGTGCGAGGTGTTTTTACTATAAATTCTACTATGATTCGTGTAATGTTAAATCGCACATTTAATTTAAATGCAGTACAGATATTTATTTTGTTATTACATCTATAAATATTGCTTGCTCTTGAGGTAATGGCAATTTATCCTTTTGATGGCAGAAGAAAATCAACACTATAATTTTAGTGATTATGTGGAATATGACGATGATAGGGCGCAGATATATGCTGCATCTATGCGGATTTTGGGCGAGATGGTGAAATGTGGTATTTCTGCACGTCTTGTAACATGCAGTCTCGGCCAAAACTATTGGGCATCCTCTAAATTTTGCACGTACGCAATAAATGTTGCAGAAAACAATGCCTATTGATTAAATATTAACTCTTCGATATATAAACAGGTTTAAGAACAATGATCCACCAAGTGGCTAGCAATAAAACATCCGTTACAATAAAGGTATTCTTTTTAATTTTATTTCGATTTGTTACCAGTTCCCTATTTTCACTCGTGTGCACATGAAGTGATCTACTGCGCTTTTGATGTTTTTACGTATTATTATCACTGATTTTTAATAAAATATTCCTAAAAAAATAATTCACAAGGGAACCCCACGAAGTTGTACGAAGGCACTTTTTTTTTGCTTGCAAGCACACCGTGGAAGCGATAGCGTTGCGCGGCAGTGGAGTGCTCCGTAAGTGATAAGTTCAACAAGCATGGCGGTAAGAGGGGAAGCAAAATCGTTAGCGGCGGTCGCCAAAGAATTTACAGTTAGAACACTGTTATTAAGCATAAAACCTTAATTTCGCTGTACAATTATTCGTCTCGAAATAATTTATAAGATGAGGTAAGCATCCATGAATGCTATTTTTATTTAAAATTATAATGGACGCAATACATACCCCCTCACCAAGGCAACGTATTACTCGACGTTGCACATGAAGCTAGCCCCGTGACGGAAAATTTACGAAGATTACCGAATTACTTAATAAAATGAAATAATAATTTAAAGAAATGGTTATTAATTGCTATATATATCTTTTACTGGAAGGCAATTAGCTAAGTGTAATAATCTATTTTTAAAGACTAAGTTTGTTTAAAAACTTGAGAATCCATTCAATTTCCGTCTGCTATCTAAATCCATTGATTTCATGTGAAGTGGATTCGTTCTTATTGTTGAGTAGTGGAAGAAAGAAGTTCCATTAAGCGCTTATGGTTATGTGTGCTCAAATTTTTTCGTTTTCGCGGTTTATTTTGAAAGAAACAAAATTTCGCACTTTCTTATTTTGCAAGCATCTATAGTAGCTTCAGATGAGTAACATATTTCAATTTGGTGGAAATCTGTGAAATATATGTTCGAGGTGTGCAAATTAAGCTTTGTAGAATCTTAATTTGTCAAACTCGAGGTGTGCAAATTAAGATTTGTAGAACTTGTCAGCGTAGAACAAGTGTGCAAATTAAGATTTTGTATGAACCGGTTGAAAACTTCCAAAACGGTGAAACGCTCGCGTCGAACTGTGCAATTTCTGTTGGGCGATTCGCTGCTAACGGGTCACACAGAAATAGCCGAACATTATTAACCTAAGTGAAAACTCTTTTGGAAGAGGGTGTACTAGATCGACATTTCTAGCCTCATTTTCGAATCTTGTTGGCGATACAAACATGGGCATGCGCTAAATTTCAGCAGGATAATGCGCCATGTCATAAATCAGCCCGCACAATGACATGGTTTCTGAAAATCACACCGACCTTCTGGAGTGGCTTGCACAGTCTCCAAACCTGAATACGGTAGAGTATCTATGGGCTGATCTAAAACACAAAGTCAGGCGCCACACAATTACAAGCAAAGAAGAACTGAAAAGTCACCTTCGCATTATAAGCGCTGAAGAATGCAAAAAGCTCGTGAGTTCTTTGCCTAAAAAATTTCTATGATAATTAAGGCAAAGAGTCAACCAACAAAATGTTGATTGTATTATAATAAACACAATTATTGAACTTATATAAGGTTTTTGAAATTATTCCAAATTGATACTCTTTAAAAAATCAAAAATTTTATAACGGCCCAAGGTTAGGGGAATTATAACGAACTTTTATTTATTTCATATTTTCATTTTTTGGCTCTAACACGAGCGAAGTTGAAGGTTCTTTTGTTAATTTCTAAGAGTGGGTATATAATTTCTCATGTAAAAATTCAAAATCTCTTTCTGTGAAAGAAGGGTTTCTTTCACCCACTTGTTTTATTGCTCAGTTCCTCTCTTGATCAATCGCTGACAGCTACCCTTGAATGATGTATCGAATTAGCACCTCTTCCAAGGCAGCTTGTAGGCTTTGACATTCTACAGCCACTATTGGAAAGGGGTCAGCTGAAAGGAAAGGGCAGGATGCGGGGGAGATCGGAAGTCACCAAATATCGAAAGCTCCACTTCCCCATGACAATTTCGGACCTTGGATGGCAAACTAATAGCCTTTCTGCATTCATCACCGAACGTTCTAGAACTCTTGCAGGTGGACACATGAGTTAACGCCTAAAACAAAAGAGCCAGCTTTAGAGGTGAGTTATCATCTTGACCAGGCCTTTGGCCTCTCCGATTTCTCATATGTGACGTCATTATCTGGCCCTTATTGGTCAAAGGGTTCGATCCCGGATCGGACGAGGAAACTTAGAGTTTTTCGATGAGACAGAGTTCTCCTGAATCTTGCACCATCAAGAACTCCATCCTCTATGTGGGTGCGCACCAAGGCATAATAGATCTGCTTGATCTTTGTCATCTGGCTGGCTGCAACCCTTTTTGCTTCCAATTGCCCGACGCACGGACGCTCCATGTAGAGGGAACATCTAAATTCTTTTATTTAATTTTATTTTCTTTCATTCCGTTATGGTGCATACAGTTTACTTTTATTTTTGCTCGAAATCGAGGTCTTTTCAACGTTAGTTTTCTTAACGCGGCGAAGCCAATGCCAATCGACCCTTAAAATTACAGTTACTTTTGTCCCCTTCTCTCCAAAATGACACGATCAGACGACCGAAGAATTTCTCAGAGAAGCAGATCGATGGCAGAGCCACACCCCGAACATGGGAAGCAACACCGAGCTGTTCTGTCCTGAGAATGTATGTATAAAAATTCACTTCCCTGGTCATGATAAGCGTTTTCCATTGGACATATTATTATTTGGGTTACATTTTTTTAAGACACAAAATTCATCTTAAATTCTTAGCTACTCAGTAGTGCGTAGTAAAATGGTATTAGACCACAAATTTCCTATATTATTTTATATTCATTCACATTGAATAAATTCTTTTTTATCTTATTTTTATCTTAAAGCTTGAGTCTATCTTTTTATCTCGCCTTCTGGGCACGGACTTGATGCGTATGAACCTTTTGTGTGGTCTCTGGTTAATGAGTGATTACCTAATTGGCTATTAATTTCTAAATTTTCCGCCTAACAGTCGGTGGCGAAGTCGTTTGAAGTTAATTAAATAATAATTAAAATAATTACTCAGTACCGGACCCTTAAAATTTGTAGAGTGCTCAATACTTTTGGCCAAGGCTGTATGCACACATCAAGCCTGCATCTAGATTGGATACAGCAGATAGATTTGTGTGCAACACGTTTTCAGTGTGAATTCCTAATGAATCTTCATTATATATTTGGTTCCTATAGAATTTTTTCGTTGATGTTTTGTTTGTGTTAAACTTATTTAAAATTGATTTCATTCTAGTCCAGTTAGGTTTATTATCTAATTATTACCTAGTCAATTTTGTTCATTTAGAGTTCAATTGAAGTATACAAAAAATATTTCTTTGAGTATTAATTTATTCTCTATATTTTTTATGAAAACAATGATTGTACAATGTGTTTTTAAGAAACCAAAACTCTGACCACGTGATATATACCATATCCATATTTTCTCCTTTTACAGCAAAACCATAACAAATGGAAAAGTTTCCGTTATTTCATTCGAAGTGCGCACCTCTGGCTGTTATATATCAAAAGTCGTGTAATTATAGTATATCGGGTGTTCAATTTATCTGAAGACATTGAAATTTCTCGAGAACCACACATTGGATCAAAAAAAAGTGTGGAATGAAAAATGTTCGACTCGAAGGGGGACATCTAATGATACCAAACTCGACCCCCCACCCCCACCCCCTGGAGGTGGGGGAGGGAGAAGTTAAAAAATTTAAATGGGAACCCCCATTTTTTATTGCAGATTCGGATTTTCCAGAAAAAATTACCCCAATTTGACCTACGATTTGAGTCATTTCGGTTACAGATGGCACTGTAATCGACAAAAATCAAAATGGGTAAAAAATCGTTGAAAAATGGCGATATCTCAAGAAATAGGTATCAGATCAGCAAAATAAAATTAAATGTTTTTGATATTCTTACAAATACTTAATGACACCATAATAGTCCACCCATCCTCACTCCCGAGGGGTGGGGAAGCGAATTATGTCAAAATACACACGTATTTCATGCGCCCCTCGTTTTTCATAGCTAAAATTCTTTAGGACAAAGCTAATTATTCTCTACTTTAAAACGTGTTTTTTTTAAAATTTTTTATTTTTTTTTCAAAATTATTTTGCTGATCTGATGCCTATTTCTTAAGATATCGCCATTTTTCAATGATTTTTTACCCATTTTGATTTTTGTCGATTACAGCGCCATCTGTGGCCGAAATGACTCGAATCGTAGGTCAAATTGGGGTAATTATTTCTGGAGAATCCGAATCTGCAATAAAAAAATGGGGGTTCCCATTTAAGTTTTTTTACTCCTCCCTCCCCCACCTCCAGGGGGTAGGGGTGGGGGGTCGAGTTTGGTATCATTAGATGTCCCCCTTCGAGACGAACATTTTTCATTCCACACTTTTTTTGATCCGATGTGTGGTTCTCGAGATATTTCTATGTCTTCAGATAAATTGAACACCCGATATACTTTTCATTTTATTGTGACTTATTCTTAGATAATCTTTACCCAGTTCTCCCCTATATTCCTTAAATAAAACATTACGTTGTTGTAAGTTAAAATCCTCATCGGCCAATTTTTCGAGGGCAGTCTTTCCCTTGCAGCCTGGTTGTGTTTCTCCTCCGTTTGGATAGAAGTCGATGTGACCACATGGAGGGCCTACACCATATCCTTCAGAAAAATAGTTTCATTGTTTTTAAAACGCATTTAATATAATGGGAATTATTAACAAAAAATAATAATCAATGAGAATTTTAAAAAGAGGATTTCGTCTCTGGCAAGATCTTTAGTATTACTTCTAATAATTACTCGGAGAACTAAGCAAAAAAATTTTTATAATAATATAACTTATTAAATTCGAATCAAATACTAGTGCTAGTACAATTACATGTATTTTAAAAATAATTCATGGCAAGGTACCAAATTGTCCAGTCAAGACAGGTTCCGTATCTGCGTGAATAATGTCAACGAATATGGCATCTGTGTGTTCTAAGCGTACTGTTGGATGAGTGCCCTCAAAAAGTGGCTGGGCTGGATCTAATCCTGCACAAAAACAAAGCGAATTATTGGACACATTAGCGAAGAAGTTAGTCTTAAAGCAAAAATTCATGAAATTTGCATGAATCATATCAGATTGAATATCATGCATATTTGCATGAATTCCGAACACCAAAGTGAATTTTACAAGTGGTAAAAAAGAGCATGTTAATTATTAACGATACTGTTAGCCATAATTAAATTTCTCTTGTTTCAGAGCTGTCTGTATCTAACCAATTATGATGTCGCCGAAGTGGAATAGTAATCAGGACACAGGCAGCAAGATTCTATGAGGGACGTCAATAATGCAATTTCATTCTCAAACTCCACCATAAGAAAATAATAGTGTCTAAGAGTTTTTCAGGACTCAGTAATGTTTCCAGGATTCCACGTCATTTTGCTCCGATTCAGGAGTGGAAAAGGGGAAGAGCACTTATTCAGTACCTTCTGCGATTGGTTATTTAGCCCCAGGGCTGTATCCAGGGGGGGTTCGGAGGGTTCGGAAGAACCCCCCATTCTATGAAAACGTCCATAATTTATTTAGTGAATTATCAAGAAGTAAATTATATAAATGAATAATAGTTTGTAGAGTTTTTAAAATAAATATATTTAATTATTAAACACAAAGTGGGCCAAGAAGGGATTGAATACTTCCTTGCAAAAAGTGCAGTGATGTTTTTAAGTGATTCGCACTGTTAACTAATATCACACAGCAAGACGTA
>JAHWFO010041017.1:331435-353878 GCA_023313115.1 Rhysida immarginata
TTTTGTTTTGCTTTGCTTAATTTTTTTTATTTTTATTTTCAAATTTTGTTTCAGAATTATTTAAATATTATTTTTTTGCATATTGTTTATGCTCTTATGTTATTTTTAATTTTAAATTTTTAGGTTTTACTGTGATAGATAAAAAATTTTTTATTGTTTCAAAAAATTAGTAAAAAATTAATTATTCAAATATGGCCCATTGATTCATTTCCGGTAAGAGTATAAAAATTTTCAAAATTTGAATTCTTAGAAAGGATCTTAGCTGATCTTTATTTAATTTTGCATGCTGGGGGTAGGGAATGGGTCACTTATAATATTCACTTTTCTTCATTTTTACATATTTATTGCAAAAGCATGGGTTAAAAATAGACTGCAAATCCAAGACCAAAAAGAATAACATAAAAATGTTTAAAAAACAATTTTTACGCATACACTTTTAAAAGTGCACTGAAAAGTAAAAAATAATTTTTGATACCTCTCATTAAAATAGGAATTCATCATATTAAAAAAAGGCAGCGGGCATATAATATTAAAATTTAATATGAAAAAATTACGCTCCGTCACATATTTCCTTTTTATAATTTTATGAATTCCTATTTTAATGAGAGGCATCAAAAATTATTTTTTACTTTGTAATGCACATTTTAAAGTAAAAATGCATGCTTAAAAATGTTTTTTTTTTTTTTTTAATTTTTCATTTGTTTGGTCTCAATCATCGAGCATAGTCCTTCTATTTCTATGATCAAAGATCTCAACTTGGTCTCAATCATGGCGGCAAAAAGAGTGCCCTTGCTGCGTGAAGTCATCATGCATACCATCAATAAACAAGAAAGGGAGCATCGCAGTGAGTCATTGAATGGAACGTCTAGTCATACGACTTTGAACGTTTCTGTATTCAGTAATGTGCGGAACTCACATTTGTCATTTACAGTTTGTTTGAAAAGCAAATTCGAACTCTGCTCCATAAGTTTGAATAATCTGTATTTATAATTCTTGGTTATCAATTGTTTATTTCCATGTTGCTTTACTTTATACTGCGTCATATTCACTTTATCAAGGAATTAAATATTTTTTACGCAGAATCCTGCTTCCCGTGTTCTAGTTAGTCTCCACATCAAACTGGGTAACATTACATCGAGCTACAGGCATCTCTAAATAGGGACATGCTTCTGAAGTTTATTTATAATAACTTTTAAACATAATTTAAAAAGAGAAAACAAAAGCAAATAAGAAAAAAAATTTCGCGATAATATCACGGAAATTGATTTTCCACTAACAAATAATTATTAGGAATTGTTTTAACTTTATACCTGTGATTCTTCCCACTTTATTTATCTTTTCTCCAGCATATCCAGCTACTTGAGCTCCAAGACTTTCTCCAATCATATGAACCATTGAAGGATGAACGGAAAAAGAATCCTGCAAGCAGTTTGCTTAATATGGAAATCCAGTTGAATAATTTAGATAATTAGAATGTGATAAATCAATTGAAATTGCACTTACTTGAAAAACCTGGACCAATTTTGCTATCATAACACCAACGAGACGAGCATTGGCTGAGCTTTGGACGTAACCTCCAAATGATGCAATTCTCCAGTCGACGACAACCACATTTAAATCATCCTTCTGCAAAAATATTTTCGTCGCTTTCTTTGGACAGGAAATCAAATAACATTAAAATGCCATTTTTGATAGAATTTATTTAAATGCAGTATTGGTGATTTCGTTTTAAATTATAACTTTTAAAATGTATATTATTTTTATGCACCCTGTGAATGATTACTTCTTGAAGTTAGCCAAAAATGAAATCTAATTTTAAATACTAAAAGGCAGCATTTCTTAAGGGGCGACATTTTTGGAGTATTGCCTTAAAAAACTGTTTTCCTATCCGGACACTGCACAGTTTATAGGCAGTCTTGGAGATTCCTCATGAAATTTTGCAATGCACACTTCTGTGCAAACATTTAATTTTTGTCTTAAAAATTATGTGTAGAATAATCTATTTTACAGTTTTGTTTTAGTAAGTTTATTGAGTGTTATTTTGCTACTGGAGAAGGGCGGCAAACGGAAGGACTGCAATAGATAGCAAAAGATAGCATGTCTCAGCCAGATTCATTGCAAAAGTTTTAAGATGAAAATTGAAATCAATTGGCGCAATTGGTTAGCGCATTGGCGGTCTGAGCCAAAGGTTCCTGGTTCGACTCCAGGCTGTGGAATTTTCTTTCCTGTTTTTCATCGATAATTTAAATGTTTACACAAAAGTTTGCATTGCTAAATTTCATGCAGAATCTCCAAGACAATCTACACCAGTGTTCCCCAAACTGGGGTTCGACTAAATATTTCAGAGGGTTTGACTAAATATTTTCTGTAATGACGGATTATTGTAGTGTATCTTATACGTTTGTACATTTATAAGATAGTGTTCGCGCTATTCAGATCTTTATGAAAATGGTTCGCTAGTCGAAAAAGTTTGGGAACCACTGATTTACACTATAAAAATGGGCAGTGTCCCGATAGGAAAACCTTAATAAATTTAAATGGAAAACTTCTCCTTTGAACTCAGTCAAGCTCAAAGGACATTTCAAATTTAAATTTCTTTGTTTTTCTAAAATTAGACACAAATATAATGAACTTTTTAAGGTTCTGTATTTGCTTAACTTATAATAATGCTAGCTAATGATGTTGTAAATGAAAATATATTCAATTTTATAAGTCAAAACAAGGGCGAGAAATAAGAAATGCTTGATGCAGTTGAGAATAAGAGCAGTACTATGGGCAACGAAGAAATGTTGTAAAGATTTTATTCCATTTCCAATAATGCTAAAAAATTTCACCTGACAAACTTCGTGGTGCCGTATTAGCCTTTTTCGAATGAGAAAATGCGAGATTATGGCCGCGCTTATGCTTATTCGAAAACGAGGTTGAGGGATGAACCTGAGCATGGTCAACACCTTCTAAACTTGAAATCTGATTTTGAGCCTTTATTAGGAGTTTTAGCATAAAAGATACTTATAAGAATGCGCCCTTGGTCTATCCGTCCGTCCGTCTGGCCGTCCGCCGTTTGCACGATAACTTGAAAACGGATCAACTCTTTCAAATTCTGTTTTCAGAAATATGACCACCAAAGTCTTAGCTCTGAACCCCCCTTTTATTTTTTGAACCGAAGCAGATATGTCAATTTTGATGAATCCAATGAATAGGAAGTTGTGGGTGGCCTATCCCATGGTGCACATTTCATCATCCGAAATATGCAAATTAGGACACATTAAAAATTTATCTCAAAAACCGTAAGGGATAAAGAAAAAAACCCAATTGCAAACTTGTTCAGCATAAAAAAACAAACAAAACAAAAGAAAAATCATCCAAATCGGACCAACCAATCACATGGTGGATTCTATTATTATTATTCTATTATTATACAGGGTGAATACAAAAATGAGCCCCCCCCCCCCCACACACACACCTTTTATTTTCGTAACCGAAGCAGATATATCAATTTTGATGAATCCAATGAATAGGAAGTTGTAGGTGTGGTCTATCCCATTGTGCACCTTTCCTCATCCCAAATTAGGACACATTAAAATCCTATCTTAAAAACCGTAACAGATACACGAAAAATTTCAATTGAAGACTTGTTGAAAATTCCAATTGTCCTACAATCGCATGTTGAATTTATTAATTTCCTCCCAATGCAATATGCAATAATATAATATGACAAAATTATAAAAATATATTTTTAATAATTAATATTAGTTTCATATACAATTTGTTCAAAAACATATTTAAAAAATTAAATAATATTGGGGAAGGAGCAAGATTTGAACACGAGACCTGTAGCATTGGAACCTATCGACTTGCCTACATAACCACGTTGACTATCATACTCTCTGAATTTGTAAATATACATCAATAACCTACGTAACTAACTTTAAATGATTATATCTCGTTAACTAATGCCCATTAGCATGAGTTACTATGCCATATAATAGTGGGAGGGGTGAGTAAGAACATATTTAAATTTCAGTTAAATGTAAGCTTAACAGACCTAGTCCTCCCCTTGTTAGATCAACTCCTGCCAAGCAAGTGAATACGCTTGTGGAATAAACTGTACATGTTAAAATTTATAATTTATATCAAATTTTAATATTAATTAATGAAATAGTAAATAAAAGTAATAAATACAATTTATGACAAACAAATTACCTTAATTTTATTGAGGTGATATTTTTTTAGTCTTCGTTTTGGTCTATTTCGCAACACAGGGGTTTTACTCCATGCAAATTTACTAGGAATAGCCCCCATCTTAAGTAATCTTAATCCATCAATTGGTGGAATAAATATTCTGATTTAAAGTACAGGGAACAAACAGTTGTGTCGTGATTAATTTATAAATTGGCACAATTAGTGTTTTCCCGCCAGCGTTTTTCATATCTCGTCAACATGAAAAAGGCTAATACTTGTTCTAATGTTTAAGACACAGAGGAAGTGGATCTGGATGTTTTTATTGAAATTGTACCGTGCACTTCATAACACAATGTACAAGGGAGAAATGGAAAGTAATGGGAATTTTCATTTCATAAATTTATTTCAAACATTCAGCCTGAATCAAATTGCACTTTGGAAACTTTACTTTTTTGCAGCGATCCGAACGTGCGTTTGTTTATGCAGCGATACCAATGTCAAAAAATTCGTTCAGTGATTGCGAAGCCACCGATGGAAAGTCGTTTTCATGTCGCACCGTACGCTTCTGTATTAATTTTCTTGTCTTTGGCAAGGAAATCACACAGAATAGGCCATGCCTATTTAAAAACACCGCTATATCTTCCTACTATTTTTCACGGCTTTCAAATTTTTTTCCATCGATGTTGAAGTGGTGGTTCCCCACCATGGTTTCTTGTTTGGTTTCAGGCCGGTAATGGGAAATGCTGCAACCCCCCCCCCCCGCGGTTAGGCCGGACGCAGGGCGCGTTCCGGTCATATTTAGAAAATTTCAAAATATACGGTATTTTTTATATAAATATTTTTATAAAAAAAATTTTTATATAAATATTTTAATATAAAAAATATTTTAGTGAAAAAAATTCTTTTAAATTATGTTTTTTTACTGACGATATGCAACTCGGAGCAGATACGTTTTCAAAAAAATTCGGCATGATGGTATTCATTGCTGCGAATTCGTTTCGGAAATTTCCTTTTATACGAAACTTGTAAAGTAATACATCAATGTCAGGAGTTCTATTTATATAAATGAAATTCTTATGCGTTTTGCAAATAAAAAATACGAAAAGTGAGGGCTATTGTTTTTTGTTTTATTTTTAAATTTTTTTGTTTATTTTATTTTATTCCTTTTGCATGCCTATTTGAGCGTCCAGGAATTTTGCATCATCCAGGTGATAACACTGGACGTAGCATCACATGACTACCATCTATCTGTTCGGTTCCTTGGAGGTCAGCGTTTACAGGCCGGGCATGGAATGAAAACGATTGTTCGAAGATGGCTTCTTAATTAGCCGAACAAAATTCGTGACATAAGGAAACAGAAACCAGTTTTATGTTGGGACCGTTCCATCAATAAATGCAGCGATTATGTTGAAAAATGAGGCATAAGGCATAACGAATAGAACATATGGTGGAACTCTTTTCCGATAAGGGATCAGCCTTTCATCTGAAATAATTATTTTAATATAAAAAGTTGCATTTCTAATTCTTTTCTCCATGATATAAATAAATAAAATAAATTTTAATTCACATGATAAAGTGATTTAAAAATTTTCATCACCAAATTTACTGAGCAATATCCTATGATGTGAAAAAATGTATTCAGTCCAAGTGTAGAACTGAACCAATTTCACAACAGGGAATACCATTGTGTAAAATCATATAAGCATTTACATGTATCTGAGTTTCTAACTCAGAGGTTATTAAAATGCGTTATACATAAGACAAACTCTTTTACAAATAGAATCTTACCCTCATCCAAGGGATATATCCATTGTCTATATATCCATGAATAAATATTTTTACCGGCGAACCTGATCTGAAGTTCGATGAACGAATGCTTTCTTCGTTCGCTTTAATTAACTATATATAAAATTGCAGAATGAGGACAAAATTTTATGGTATTATAAACGTACACCTGCTATCACCTACCTGGTCTTTTGTAGGGTTCAAACGAGTATAAAGACGAAAATCGACTGCTAACTTATCTGGAGTACGAGGAAACGGATTGTATGGTCGCATAATCGACTGAAATCTTCCGTCGACTGTGAAACATCCATAGTTACCGTAACATCGATAGAAACCTATAAAGTTGATAAAATTTATCCTACATTGAAATAAAATAATGTGATTGGTTACATTATGTATTTTTCAAATGAAACATAGGGCAGCACTTCTGCCTGGTGCAATACAATGAACCTGCATGCTGTAATAAAGGGTTAAAAAATCATTAATTCCGCTAATACCGGGCGATTATGATTCATTCGAATTCAAAAACCCGTATTTTACAAAATATTACACAAACAGATATAATTGATGCATGAAAATAATCGTAAGCATGAACTTTACATCAACTTTGCATCGTGTTACGTAAGTTGGGACCTAACAACAATTGTAGAACTTGGGGAACGCATCAATGCTGCTGCGATGACAGGGAAATGCAACAAAATGTATGGGCCGAACTCATAAAATGAACCATAAACTCTATATATGTTCTACATGTTTCCCTCTGGTCACGCGTCACACGTCCAAGTCATTGTCAAGTTCGGTCTATACATTTTGTAGCATTCCCCTGTCAATAGTCATAACAACAACACTGATGTGTTCCCTGAGTTCTGCCGGTGTTGTTGGCTGTCAAATGGGGTATCGCGATGCAAACTTCATGATTTTACCATTCTTTTCATGTATCAATTATATCTGTATGTGTAATACTTTGGAAAATACAGTGTTTTGAAATCGAATGAATCATTTTTAATAGCCCTGTATTATTCTAATGTTTACGTATGTGCAAATCAGTCCATGGCACTCAAAACGATATAGAAAAGGATCTACTCGACGGATCACAGCGATAATAGGTGAAGGGTTTACTAAGATCATACGGAAAGAATTTGTGAATTAAAAAATTGTTCGATTTTAGTAGTTCAAAAGTATTTTAGAAGTATTTCTAGATTCCAGACCGAAGAGTACATTTTCAAACTTCTTTAACAAGTTACGTGAAAATGGTACATTTCCCAGTGCCTACATTATATCTGAGCAACAAGAAAATGTACAAAGAAGCTCTACGATTAGTACAAGAAGGCTCTCTGCGCAACTCTTCACGTCTCTAAAGAATTGAAAAATGAATCGAAGGAAGTGCCGGAATATTCGAAAATTTGTTATGATAAATATATGATAAATGTTATTGCTCTAAAATAAAAACCATGGAATGCAGTCAAATAGCTGTATCCCAGAAACCATTAATAAAAGTCTACATGTTTATATAAACTTTAAGATTTATAATATGTCATTCTACTGGGTGATTCAGTCAATTTCTGACCATTTCATTCGAATGACATGCTTTAGGGATAAACCATTGAAAGAATATGAGCGCCATATCGAATTTCTAAATAGTTGGAGTTTGTATTGTTGCAACGGCGCTGCATGAAAATCGTATTGTTGAAAAATGGTGCCCGCTTTATCAACAGAGCAGAAATGCAAGGTTGTCGAATGGTATTTCGAGACAAAATCACCTGTAACCGTGCAAAGAAAGTTCCGGAAGGAGTATAAGTGTCGAGACGCACCAGGCCGGCAAGCAATCATGGATTTTGTCAACCAATTTCGTATCACTGGATGTGTTAAAGGCAAGAAAGGCGGGAGCGAAGCTCGTGTTCGAACAGCCGAAGTTGTCGAAAATGTTAGCACAAGGTTGGTCGATTTCCCTACCGAATAATCTGTTCGCCTCCTATCCATTGAAGAAGGGCTGTCGTATACCACGACGTGGCGAATTTTGAGAAAGGATTTACACCTGTTCCCGTATAAGATCCATGTTTATCAGGAGTTAACAGACACTGGAAGACAGAAGCGACAACAATTTGCGATGGAGTTTGGAGCAGAAATGGAAGCCAATCAGGACATTGTGGACAACCTGTGGGTGTCAGATGAGGCCTTCTTCCATCTGTCAGGTGACGTTAATAAACACAACGTTCGTTTTTGGGGTTCCCAGCACCCTCATGATATCCATAAGTCACCTCTTCATCCACGAAAGGTTATGGCTTGGTGCGCGATTTCCAAAAGAGGCATCATTGGTCCGTTCTTTTTTGAGGGCACCGTAACGTCACAGGCTTACCTTAATATGTTGGAAACCTTCTTTATCCCTGATCCGCGAAGGAGGCATATACCGCTTCGACATCAATGGTTTCAACAGGATGGGGCTAGGCATCACGCTGCTAATGAAGTGCTAGACTTTCTCAATCAGAAATTCGGAAATCGTGTCATTTCAAACAGGTTTCCAGA
The DNA here is from genome assembly GCA_023313115.1 of Rhysida immarginata. NCBI lineage: Eukaryota > Metazoa > Arthropoda > Chilopoda > Scolopendromorpha > Scolopendridae > Rhysida > Rhysida immarginata. Next base: position 339,926 of record JAHWFO010041017.1, read on the forward strand.
TCGATTCGGGAGTGGCTTTCTTTGGCCTCCTACGAGTCCTGACCTAAACCTATGTGGTTTTTATCTCTGGGGGGTTCCTTAAAGACAGTGTGTTCACTACAGCACCAAAAACCCTAGACCAGCTGCGACAAAGCATCGTTGACTGTTGCACCCTTGTGGATGCAGAAATCCTGGATAGAGTTATGAACAACTTCACCATTCGGCTGTGAGCAGTTCAAAACGTTCGTGGTGGCCACATTGAGCATATCATCAAGTCTTTTCCACGGGAATAAAAACTCCGAACTGCCTAAAATATCATACTGAAATGCTAAGTTTGTAAACATTAATGGGTCAATAAATCATAGTACTGAAATGGTCAGAAATTGACTGAATCACCCTGTATAACCACACGAAATATTGATCTGTCTTTCCGAGATATCCTGTATGAATCGAAAGTATGATGAAGATATATGAGGGGAAACGAGCTCTTCATGTGTTAATTTCGCAATTGATCTGTCTATCTCTTCATGCATTATACCTTTCCTGTAAAGGCTGATCTTTTTCATTCTCTTTGGAGAGACGGGATAACACTTGAAGAAAGACGTGCATATCGTTAGAGTGCAAATATGGCTAATTTACGAATGATTCATATTTTTCGGTTTCAAATTATTCCGGTTTTCCTTTATAGCAATTTCATGCTTTTAATATCATTTCAAATATTCATTTAGAAAAGATTATGCCATTTAGTGTCTCTCTGCTTGTTCTACTGTATAAAAGAGAGAGTACGGTATTATTGTAACCTTTAAGTTTACATCCAGCATTTCTCATCCCTGAGTTGAGACTCAATATTAACTTGCGCCTAAATCTTTACGGATCGCGAAATGATAAAAACATTATATAGACACTATACATAATTCAAATCAGAGGCAGGCAAGTTTACATATGAGACTCAGTTGTGGGTTGCGGGATCGGTGCAAACAAATATATTGGGTCGCGGTGAAAATAAAAATGATTGAGAAACGCTGTTTGCAAAGATGAAGCCCTCTTCTGAAGTGTCGTAAAACAATTTATATGATTTAATAGCCGTATTTACCTGAATAGATCCCGACGTCGAATTTAAGCCGACCTCCTTTTTTTCGATCATTATCATTAGAATATTTGACATAAATTCTGAATATTGATAGAAATTCTCAAATATAAACCGACTTCTATTTTTTCAATGTCCTGAAGATTATTTAAACGCACACGATTATTTTCTTTTCAATGAATAGACATGGCTACGCCAATGGATACAGAGTAAATGTAATCATTTCAAAAGAGAAAGTGATTTATTCCACATAGATATCAAAACAAAATTTATTTACTAAACTAAATACCATAAATTAAAAAAAATTGATAAAATGTAATTTTGTTATTCACTTTCTTCATCACTTGAAGATTTTTCTCCTCTTCTTCCTGCCATAAAATGGCGTCTTCAGTGCCATCCATATTATTAGAAACACAACATTTTTTGAACTCTTTAATGATAGATTCATTGGGAACACCATTCCATGAATTTTGAACCAGTCACCCAGTCTGTGAAACAGACAGTCAACACACAGTACCATCGTCAGCAGCCTTGACATTTCTATCCAGGAATCGGGGTGATAACACCGAAAAATAAGTAAATAAATAATAAATAAAATAAACATAAGAATCATAAATAAACATTTTGCATCCATATCTACAGCTTCACCTCCTACACTATCAAATGCTTTGTTATAACATTTGATACGAAACTCCAAAAAAATAATGCTTTTCCACAATACGAAAGTGTTTAGCGAACGAAAGCGAGACCCAAGGTAATCTAGAATAACAGGTAGGTCCAGTTTGTCAGAAGTGCTTAACGCGCATGCGTATTGTGACGTCACTGGATGACTTATAGCTTTACTTCCGGCTGTGTGCGGTAGCCATTATTCTGGTCACAAGAGAAAACGTTTTCACGTAAAAACAAAATCTTACGTTGTATTTCTGAAGAAACGTTTATTTGTAAACTTACTATTTTATAAATTAATATTTCATAAATAAAGTTATTATGAAATAATATCGAAATTATTATCTCTGTCTCCTAACTGCCAACGGTTTCGACGAATCAATCTCGAAATCTTAACGAGGAATGATAACTAGGCCTAATGATAACGAGAAATATGTTATCGTCCTTGTCTCTGTGTTCGCTTAACTATCCGCACATCGCGCGATGACTGATCATGAGACCAAGGTAAATGATTTTATATTTTAAAGACACCCCGTCCCCTTCTAACGAGCTAATATATAACCCCTTTTCTATTTAGTCACAATAAATTTCACTTACCTTGGTCGCATGATCAGTCATCCGCGATGTGCGGATAGTTAACATTAACCCTGTGTTCACTTAAAAAGATAATACGTAAGTACATTTTACAATGATTATAAATTATAATGGCATTATTATCTAATTAAAATATATAGTATAAAGAATGAGAATTGTGAAGGAAATGAACGAGTCGTCAAGTGTCGCTGGCTATGGTCAAAAACTCTCACCGGTGAGAAAACTGTGACGCTTGGTCGGTCAGAAATCCCGGTGAGAAAACTGTGACGTCATTTTAACGCGGTCAAAAACGCCAGTTAGCGTTGTTATGCCTAACCGGTTAGTCTAACCGTCCTCACCGAGAAAAAGACGGTTAGGCCAGTGAGAAATTACGTCATTATTCTCTCACCAGTGAGGGTTTTTGACCACAGCCGCTATCGCACGACTGCTTTCATTGCCGCCATGTTTGAGTTTCTGTTGAGGTTTCGATTTAGCAGATATTGGTTTCGATGTCATCCAGTGACGTCAAAATACGCTTGCGCAGTAAGGCAATTTTTACCACTTCCGGCAAACTGACCCCCACTTTGTTCTAGATCACCTTGAGCGAGACCGTTCGCTAAAAAAGCAAATTTGCGCCGATCTAAAAACAAAACATAAAAAAATTCCGTCGCACGCGAATTTAAACCGAGATCACTTTTTCCTATCATTTTTCTGAAGAAAAGAAACGTCGAGATGTATTCAGTTAAATACGTTAATTTTTATACATATAGTTAATTGTAACATATTGACAAACAAATATTTAAAAATTATATTTACCAGTACTGTGTCTACGGATGGGTTCATTACATATTGAGGTCGTCGGTTTGTGCAAATGAATGATAACAGATGAATAAAAAAAAGCTTTTAGAAGTTTCCTTATTACCAGTTGCAGATGCATGTCTGGAAATAAATTAATTTAATAACATATAATTCTTATTATTACCTATTTAATTTAGAAGGAATCTTTAAAGATAAATTAACAAAAATTATAAATCTTTAATCTGCCAAATCTTTATAGAATTCTGTTGACCACTATATTATTAATATTTCTAACTTAAATAGAATATATACTCGACAATTTTATGATTAACATTGAGCTTGAAATTGAGGATGTGATGTGTCATGTTGAAATAAATTTTCATATTTATGATGGTTTTAATATGTTATAAGAAGATGACCAAAGGTATGAATATAACGCAAGCTGTGAAAACTCTCTTGACGAACCGGAAAATGACATTTCTTGCAACATGATTGCACGGCAATCTTCTGTTAGAGAATTCATTTTTAACGTATAGAATCTAAAAACTGTAATTGTATTTCGCGATTTCCAAGACAGTAGAACTGCGCACAAGTTAAGCAATACTAAAAAAATGTACTATCTGATGGTATGATTGTGTCTGTTCTTTCATATCTAAATATAAAATGCTGGAGATTAGTATACCTTATAATGAACAATAAATTCTTGTTTTCCTAGGAGCATCCGTTTGACGGAGAGAGAGAGAGAGAGCGGATACTTTTCTCTTTAACTCTGCATTTCTATTTTATTGTGAAAAACCGAAATACATACGATTAATGTTTTATTGGTGTTATCGTTCAGGTTTGCGTAGCTTGGTTCCTAAGCAAATATTTGGATTAATTTGGATTAATATTTTGAACTGTAAATGAGTTCATCGAAATTATTAGAATCAAAACTATCAATGAACGGATATATATATTTAGAGAAGGACGAGACACAAGAACCCTGGAATACAATAATTAATAGTTATTAATAAAAATACAAAATGAATAAAAAATAAGATAAAATAAACAAAAATAATTAATCAAAAATCAAAATAAAAAGCTGACGTTTCGGATAGAGACTATCCTTTATCAAAGCAAAGGGTGCCTAGCAAATCGAAAATTTTGAACAATGTCAATAATATTTTTTCATGATAGTCTTTTCTTGTCTGCTGATGATCAGGAAAAATCAAGGGAAATTCAGGGAATTTTACGAAATCTTTTTGCTAGGCACCCTATTATTCCTAACCTTTTTATTATTTTAACTTCATATGTGTTATCCTATTGCTTTTTTCTCGCCGCCCTCTTACTATTTCCTATTTGTCCTCCATCCTGTCCTATCCCAACAGTTCTTCTAATTAATCTCATTTACTCTCTTCTTGTTTTCCAGCCAATAACGTATTACTATTCCCTATGCAAACTATATATAAACCCGTCCGTTAGTACAACTTTCATCTATTTCTACCTGTGAGGACACTATTGGTGTTCAGGAAATCTCCGATGTCATCAAGCATCTTAAAAGCAGGAAAGCAGCAGGTATCGATTCCATCACTAATAGCACTCTCAAGAACTTACCTCCTAATGTTGTTGCGACTATTACCAGGGCCACTGACTGCTGGAGACATGGTTACTTTCCTGTCAAGTGGAAAGAGTCTGTAATCGTTACCATACCGAAGCCTGGTCTAAACCCTGCTCTCCCTGTCAGGGTAACGAGGCCTATCAAAAGTGTTTGAACGCATCATTCTTAAGAGATTTAACGATTTATGTGTGGCTAACAATCTTGTTCGTGAAGAGCAATTCGGCTTTCGACCAGGTCACTCCTGCCAACTCCAGATCTGGAGGCTTGTTGCAGATTTGAACACTCCTCTTAACTGCGCTAAATATGGTGGTCTTGTGTTTTTGGATGTCCGAAAAGCTTTTAATCAGGTTTGGCACGAAGGCCTAATACACAAAATGATTACTTGTGGATTTCCGGACGATCTTATTGCCTTGATTAGATCCTATCTGTCGAACAGGATATTTCGTGTAAAGGTTGGCTGCTCCTTGTCAAACCCGTGTGACGTCAAAGCTGGTGTTCCCCAGGGTTCTGTTCTTGGCCCTGCACTCTTCAACTTCTTCATCCATGACTTCCCAACATTTACAAAATGCAAGCTGTATCTGTTCGCTGACGACGCTTCCATCAAGACCACTGCTCGCGTTCCCGCTCATGTCATATCTCGATTGCAGAATGCCTTACATAAGTGCGAGAAATGGTTTGCTAAGTGGAGACTGAATCTAAATAGTTGACAAATGCAAGGCAATGTTCATTACAAAGAAACTTCGGAAACCCCCGAGTCCTCTCTTCCTTTCTGGTAGAGAGCTCGAATGGGTAAAACATTACAAATACCTCGGAGTGGTGATAGATGCCAAGCTAAATTGGGGCGAACATGTCTCCTACGCCATCAACAAGGCAAAGAAGGCAAAGTTCAGTCTGGTAGCTCTTCTGGGGCGGAACAGCGCGCTTGGATTGGACTGCAAACTGTTGCTGTATAGGACGGTAATCCGAACCATTTTGCTTTATGGTATGCCCGCATGGGCTAGAATATGTAAGTCCAGATGGAAGAATCTCCAAACTTTCCAAAACGTTACCTTGAGGACCATTGCTCAACTTGACAGGAGAGTTGCAACAAATACTTCTATTGCCGACGATTTTAGGATACCTCCCATTGGGAATCACGTCCAGGAATTGATGAAAAAGCTGCTTCCGAAGATGAAGGACCATCCCAATCCTCTGGTTGCAGATATTCTTGAGCACCCGCTTACCTTCAGAAGCCTTCTTAGACATCGCAGGCCGCGTCACCTCCTGGACATCAATTTCGACGACTTTCAGTGCATCGGTGGAATCTCCAAGAGGACTAACAAGGTAAGATTTTTTTAAGACTTTTAAACTGACTCGTTCTGAGTAGGTGCGTCCTTCTAAGGACGGCAAAACCCAGCACCACATCTGCTTCATGGCGACGTCAGGCGCTGCGTCGAAATCTGCTACCATTATAGTTAAGTACACGGATGGTAAAGAGTTGCCTTGTGATCAAGCTTATAAAGATGCGTGCAAGGATGCTAGATTCTATGCATTCGATATTGTAATCAATGAACAGCTAGAGGCTTTACGTACGGTTTTTAACAACAAATATGTAGACCTTGAACGCAAGGTGGAAACGCTGGCCAAGAATATTAGTAATTTGGATACTAAAATAAAATTGATGGACTTAAGTCGGAGATTATGAGTGCCCGTAATGAAGCTCCAAGCGGGCTTACTAGTTTTGAACATACTATCAGAGAAATGATGAACTCCCTCAATACATGTAATTCAAATGCGCCCATGATTGTGGATGCCATTGAACCTTTGCAAGACATTAATGATCCCTCACTTAACTTTGCAGAGTCCTTCTCAATAGAAAATGTTGGGAGTAAGCGTAAGTTAAATGAGGATCTCAATACGGAAGTTAATAACTGGATACCTGTCTCAAACAAGAAATCTAAGAAAGGCATGCGTATTGACAATATAGCTAGTGAAGCGGCCATCAGTGACGTAGCTGCTGTTGCCTTCCGTGACAAAGTCAAGAAGGAAACCTGTATATCCTCTTTTCAACCTAGTCAATAGAGAAGGAAACCTGTATATCCTTCCGATTGTAATCCGTACTCACGGTAAACCAGTTAGGGATACACTTGAAGAAATCAAGAAGCATGTGCCCTTAGAAAGCATCACAGCCCATACTGGCAGGACTGACACCATCAAAATTAAGTGTCAAAATGAAGATATCCATAAAAAATTATGAAGAGTGATAATATCTTGAAAATACAACATCACCAGCTGAAATCGGAAAAACCGTTAAAAATGTTATTAGGAATGTTGATGTAACATATAATTTAGACGATATCCTTGAAGATCTCAAAGGGACAAATTACTTCCCTGAAAAAGTAATAAGACTTAAAAAGGCAAATGGCTCGGTTGAAATGCTGTTGATCCTGGCACTATTTCAAAACACTGAGCACAACAGAACTTTTAAAGAAGTCACTCGGATTGGTCATCTGGCAGTGCTCGTTGAGCTGTTTAGGGGTAATAAGAAACCTCTACAATGTTACAATTGCCTCAGATTTGGGCACGTTTCCATGGGCTGTACTGAGCTACCTCGTTGTAATAAGTGTGCAGGAAACCATCAGTCTAGGGAATGCACAAATATAAAGGGACAGGATCCACCTAAATGTATTCGCTGTGAAGGACAGCATACCTCAAGTTTCTCAGGATGTCCTAAATACCCCAAAGAAAACAGAATACGTAGTGCTAAGACTATTGTAGGGAGATCCTATGCATCGGTGGTTTCAGAAACTGTTGATAAAGGCTTCAACCCTTCGGATTTACAAGATATGAACAAGAAAATAGGCGCGATGCTAAAATTATATGAAGAAATCGGAAAGTCTATTCCACAAATTGTCAAATCATTCCCTAAAGCTTAATTATGGCTAGTAACAGCTTCAAAGTAGTTAATCAAGGTAAACTTAGATGTACAATCTGGAATGCCAGAGGCATCTCACGTAGGCGAGAGGAGTTCTTCGACTTTCTATCAAAAAACAAAATCGATATCGCCTTTGTCTGTGAAACGCACCTCAAGACGGAACGGTTATTCAGGCTGCCTGGATACATAGTCTATCGTAAGGACAGACTCCCAAAACATCCTGCTCATAATGTCTCTGGCGGAGCGGCTGTTATAGTTAAAGAAGGTATTGAGCATGTTGAAGTCATTACCCCGAACTATGTAGGAATGAAGGCGGCGTCTATTCTCATCAAGGACCTCACGATTGGCTGGGTGAAGCTTGTTACGCTTTATAATTCCCCAGGGCATGCGATTGACCCCTGCGAGCTCGAAGAGTTGCTCTCTGGTAACTTTCCTGTTGTTTTGGCTGGCGATCTAAACGCGAAACACCCTCACTGGAATTCCAGACACATTAATCACAATGGTGCTATCTTATATGGTTACATCCAAAATCAGCTGGACACTGTCGCTGTCGGTCCAATCAAGCATACATATTATTGTGACCATTCTCCCGTGAGCGATGTCCTGGATATTGCTATTCTCAAGGGTCTATTCAAGCCGTTTAACATTTACACGGTGGACGATCTAACATCTGACCATCTTCCAGTTGCCCTTAACTTTGATGGCTTAAATATGGACATCCTGAATTGATTTCCTATAAGGCGGGATTGGAAACTCTTTCGTGACCTTCTTAAAACTAACAACGGCTACACAGCGAGTGCCTCCAGCACCAATGAAATCAACAATGGGATGTCTGCTAGTGCTTGCCCCATAGACCCTAAATATCCTGACCAATTCGATCTTCCTCCAAGTATTAGACAAATTATTGCAGAGAGGAATGCCTTCCGAAGACTTTGGCAGCGTACACGTGATCCCATCTTTAAGAGAAAATATAATAGGCTTTCTAGGAGGGTCCACGAAAAAGTAAGAGAGCTACGAGTGCAAAAGTGGACTAGCAAATTGAAGAATCTCTCAACCCATGACAACTCTCTCTCGACTATGATTAGAGCTCTTAAGTGTAAGAAAACGGAATTCCCACCCCTGTTTTCTCCAGACGGTACTACTCTTGCTACTACAGACCAAGATAAAGCTGAATTAATTGCTGTGTCACCCCAATTCTAGATACTCCGGACGGAGAGCATGCAATCAGCGAGGTTCGTGATGTGTGTTCCAATTTTTATGAGGGTCGGCGTGTTCCTATAGAGCGATCAATCTACCCGATGGAAATTGTGGAAGTCATCAAGAAACTCAAGAATAAGAAAGTCCCTGGAATGGATGCCATCACAAATAATGCACTTAAAAATCTACCTTCCAACCTGACTGACACCGTTAGACTAATTAATGACTGCTGGAAACTCGGATATTTCCCTACTGGCTGGTAGGAATCAATTATCCTAAGCATTCCTAAACCAGGTCTTAACCCTTCATTGCCTGCAAGTTACAGGCCCATCAGCCTTTTACCAACTATGTCTAAGGTTCTAGAGCGGACAATTCTTAAAAGGTTCAATGAATTCTGCTCTGCCAATGATCTTATTCGTGATGAGCAGTTTGGTTTTCGTACGGACCAATCCTGCCAAATGCAAATATGGCGGCTTGCTGTCGACGCAAAAAACTCTCTTAACAAGTCTCTATATGGTGGCATTATCTTCCTAGATATTTGCAAGGCCTTCGATCAATTTTGGCATGATGGTGTCATTTATAAAATGATAAAATTTGGATTTCTAGATGACCTTATCATGCTGGTCCACTCATTCCTCTCAGACAGGTCTTTTCGAGCTAAAATTGGTGACTCCCTTTCCCAATCATGTGTTGTTAAAGCCGGTGTCCCACAGGGATCAGTTCTGGGACCAGCCTTGTTTAATTTTTTTATCCAGGACTTTCCCAAACCCGACAAGTGTAAACTGTACTTCTACGCTGATGATGCGGCCATCTTAACCTTTGCCCGTGTTCCTGCCCATGTCATCTCTCGCTTGCAGAAAGCGCTGCATCTCTACGAAAAATGGTTCAACAGATGGAGACTGAAGTTAAATGTTGGCAAGTGCAAGGCTATGTTCTTCACAAACAAACGCAGAAACCCCCCAGGTTTGCTTACCCTGTACGGAAATAAGCTCGACTGGGTTAAAGAGTATAAATATCTTGGTGTGGTGATCGATTACAGGTTCACCTGGAATCAACATGTTTCCTACGCGTTGAATAAGACAAAGAGGGCCAAATTCAGTCTGATCGCGTTGCTTGGTCGTAACAGTGCTCTTGACATTGATAACAAGCTGCTCATCTACAAAATGGTCATCCGCACGATCTTGCTTCATGGTATGCCAGCTTGGGCTTCCGTGTGCAAAACAAGGTGGAAGGAGCTGCAGACATTCCAAAATATTACTCTTAGAGCAATTGTGAAACTGGATCGTAGAGTAGCCAACAATAATGTCGTCCATGAGGATCTAGGGATGACGCATATTGGCAAGTTTGTACAGGATACGATAACGACTGTGCTCCCGAAGATGCAAGAGCTTGTTTCCAGACCAAGCGCACTGTTTCTCCCGAATAGCGCAATCCGGCTGAACTTCGCCTGTTTGGCCTTGTTGAGAGCGTATTGGACGTGGTCATTCCAGTTTAATTTAGAATCAAACTTAACGCCAAGATATTTGTAATTCTTAATCAAGTCAAGGTGTCTACCATATAGGACGAGGGGCCCTGGGGAATACCTGCGTTTCCGGATGATGAACCTGGGTTTGCATTTGTCAACGCGGAGCTTCAGCCGCCATTTGTCGAACCAATCTTCACACTGGTGCAAGGCCTTTTGTAAGTGATTGATGACATGGGCTGGGTTCCTCGCGCATGTGATGATGGCCGCATCATCAGCGAACAAGTACAGGTTACACTTAGCAAACTACGGAAGGTCAAGGATGAAAAATTTGAACAACGCCGGCCCCAGAACGGAGCCCTAGGGAACGCCAGCCTTGACGTCGCAGGGGTCAGACAAGGAGTTACAAACCTTGACACGGTAGGATCTGTGAGACAGGAAGGAGCAAACCAGAGCAATCAGCTCATCAGGGAAACTACAGTTGATGAGCTTTTGAAAATGAGTCCGTCGTGCCAGACTTGGTCGAAGGACTTATGCATATCAAGAAAAACTATTCCTCCGTACATCGAGTAATTGAGAGGACTGTTCAAATCTGCAACAAGCCTCCATATCTGGAGTTGACATGAGTGTTTCGAGTAAGATTATTAGACTCGCAGGAATCATTGAACCTCTTCAGGATAGTGCGCTCGAAGACCTTAGAAAGCGAAGGCAATAAGCTAATGGGCCTGTAGCTGACGGGAAGAGCAGGATATAGACCCGGCTTACGTATAGTGAGGATGTCTGAGTCCTTCCAGGCGTTGGGGAAGTAGCCGCAGTTCCAGCAGTCGTTTAAGATCTTGGCAAGTAAGCAGATAACGTTTGGAGGTAAATTCCTTACTGCACCATTGGTGATGGAGTCGATACCAGGAGCCTTTCTGCTCTTAAGATGTTTTATGATGATCGAGACCTCAGATACTTCTACGCATGGAGAGGGTTAAGTATGTGATCCGTAAGATCATAATTTATGCAGCCTTCACTGATTTGGCGGGTATTCTCGACACCTACCAGTCTATCTGCAATGGGGGTGGTGAATTGGCTCTTCAGTGTGTTTGCGATAAGTTGAGCTTTTTCCTGGGAGCTGCTAACAAACTTACCAATATCTGAGGTAGATCGGCGGCTTTCTTGTTTTTGAGGGCCCTGACTGTACACCAGAGAGAGTTGTCCTGGACAGACAGGCTCTTGATCTTGTTGTTCCAACTTTGACCTGTTCACTAACCTTGCGAGTTAGCCTGTTGTATTTGGTCTTAAACTGGAGGCACCTAGTACGTTGCCACAATCTTCTGAAGGAGTTCCTTTCACGTATGTATTGTCTGATGGCCAGGGGGAGATCGACATGGTCGGGTCGCTTACGATCGACGGCAGTGCGCTGGATTCAGTGGCTGAACTGATCAATCGAGTGATATCGCGGATATTGTCATCAATGTCGTTATATGATCCTTATATGAAATGTTGGCAGGATCCTTATATGAAATGTTGCTTTCCTTGAGTAGATCTCTAAATGCTTCCAAGCTTGCTTACGGCGTAGACTGACCCTCAGGTCTAGGTTTAAGTCTTCGAAGTTTTGTGCGACTGGGCGCTTGAAAAAACCCCTGAGGACAGCAATATCAAGTACGTCACTGACGGGCGAGTGGTCGCAATAGTAGGTGTCTTCAAGAGGACCGATGATTAGGTGTCAATTTGATTCATCAAGTAACCATGAAGCGTGGCTCAATCATCTAGTAATGAGCCATTATGGTTCATACGTTTGGAATTCCAGCGTGGGTGTTTGGCGTTCAAGTCACCCGCCATAATAACTGGAATGGGACCGTTTAGCAGATCATCGAGCTCGCAGGGATCAAGCTTAAAGTGCGTTCCCATAACTCGCTTGGAGCGTGAAGCTTGAAGCTTTGAGCGTTTTACATGTGATTTTTCAAGCTCAAGCTATCCTAAACACCAAGCTGATATGCGCGAGTTGCGAATAGTGCGAGGAATTTCAGGCTGCTTTTCGCTTCAAGCAGATATCTAGGTCAGTTTGATTTTAAAGCTACTAGCAGCTTAGAAATGACCGAGGCACATGCGCAGTACACGCCTTTCTCTCATGACTGCAATAGGGGCGTGCATGGGGTCGTGAAGATAGTGTGAATACAAAGGAAAAAAGTGAAGGAAGAATTCCGCGAATTGTATTCGTTTCCCTTTTCTCCTTTGTATTCATGATTTGTTTGATGAATATCTTCAGTTTATAATTATTTCTTCTTTGAGTATTATACTATGGTTTAAAATTTTTTTATTAATTATTTATTTCTTTTATTTTATTAATTTATTTATTTATTATTTTATTAATTTATTTAATTTTATTTATTATTTATTTGTTTGTTTATTTTATTGCATTTGATTGAGCTAGTTTTATGTAACTTTTAATTTGTTATTTTATAATAAATGTTTATTCATTTATTATATATATTTAATTGTTATTTTGCTCATTTTATTTTATTAATTTGTGTATTATTTTACTTATCAAGCTTCGCTTTAAAGCTCTAGCAATCTATGGGAACGCACCTTTATGCCTGGACGAGTTACACAAGGAGATAAATTTAACTTCCCCTACGTCCACGTCGTTTATGATCACGGACACATCTTCCATTCCCAAAAAAGTGGTAGTGGTGATCTCGCGATGATCGATGCCTTGTTTGACTATGATTTCTGCCCCACCAGACGCAGGTTCTATCCTTTGACGCAATGGTGGCCCAGCAGCATTTGTAAGGTTTCCATCCTTGCGGTAAACGGAATAACCAGGCAATTTGAAGCTCTGGCTCTGTTTGAGATGAGTTTCACACACAAAGGCAATATCAATATTCCAACATGTAAGAAAGTTGTAAAACTCTATGCGATTGCGAGAGAGCCCCCTCGCGTTCTAAATAGTGCAACGAAGCTTACCTTGCACAATTGACAATCGACAATTACCTTGCACTAGACACTCGACAATCGAACAGTGAAGTGTATAATTCTTCGGGTGGGACGAAAGCAGTGCTTTCACGAAGCTCACCCTACCAGAATAAATTCCACATGAAATACACTGAAATAGGCAAGAAGCTGACTAACCCCAGATGTCTTCCACAGCCAGAGGTCTTCCACACCTGAGGTCTTCCACATCCTTGCACTAGAGGCTTCTCGCCCTTATACATGTATACAGAAATTTGGTACAATGGAGTAATATGATTGGATAAAAAAAATACAACGAATGGCATGACAAAGGTAATGATTAATAAGTAGAATAAAGGTAGAAGTAAAATAAACAACATAGGTGTACGTTGATTGGATAAGAATACCAGTCTGTCCAGCAAAATGATTTCGTAAAATTCTCTGACTTTCCGTGACTTTTCCCGGGTACACATGTTTATCATCAAAGTATGTAGTTTATATTAGAATACTGAATGGCTTTGCATGGGTAGTTAATTGGGTGACAGCTACTCGTAGAATTTTTTTTTATCAAATTCTGTAAGTCAGAGGACCGAGCCGGCCCCTACCCGCTCGATTGCAGGGGCCGGCTCGGTCGATTGGCAGAATGGAGGGAGATGAAAGTGGCCTGCAGCATCCAGCAGTTTCCACAGACGGGGAGGGGAGGGGGGGGGGATGAACGTCAAAACTGTCATGTTTTTGATAAA
>JAHWFO010041017.1:359700-397576 GCA_023313115.1 Rhysida immarginata
CGCCAAACAAAATTCCATTGCCTCACGATTGTTCTGCTAAAATATCAGGTCATTCTGACGAGTAGTTTTCAAATTATCGATTTTTGAAATCGTAACTTTAATTATAATCACCCTGTACATTAGGATGAATTGAGATTAATATCAGATTGTATTTTTGCATTTATTTAAGAAACAAATCAGTGCTTTTCCGACTAAGATTCTCTGAAAGCTCTTATCTTCCTAGTGATCAGTTATTAGGCAACCGTTTTGAACGTCGGAGTTACTTAAGCTATTTCTGTGAAAATGATACGTCATAGGTGAAGCCCCGCCCACAGAGCCCAAGTCTGTAGAGTTGCCGAACGTGCATTGATGGCAGCAGCTTCAGCTGGAGCTGCTGCCACCATGTTGTATACCAGTTTCACGCTGTGATTGGTTGCTGCGGAACGACGTCACTCTGATGAATAAGCTCTATAGAAAGCTTGACCACACTGAATTATGGTTGAGTAAAGGAGTCCATATCAACATAGTTCAAATTACATCAGTTCCTTAATTGACCTTTATCCCCTGTATTGTGATTGGTTGCCACTAAACGTCACTGATTTTTTTACAAAATGCAAATGGCGGATACTGGACGTGTTAACGGCATTTGTTGACTGTATCGTAAGTGAAAGCGAGGCTTCCGAGATTATATAATCTCGGAAGCCTCGGTGAAAGTTTTAATTGTTGTTGTTCAAAACTGTTGTTGCTATGGTTAAATATTGTTGTCTTCCCAATTGTCAACGTGAGGAGAAAAAAATAAACAACATTAGAAAATAATTTTATAGGTAATTTGGAAATGACTATGAAATTAAAATTATGAAAGGTTAGCAGTAAACATTTAATTTTTTTAAATTTAAAAATGTATGTAAAAATTTAAATATTTTTACAAATTTAAGGTTAATAATGTATATTGAATAAGTAAAGATAATAATAAAAATCTTTAAAATAGCAAAAACCTATAGAAAATGTAAAAAAAGAAATTTTACTCAAATCACAAGTGCTTACAACACGACCAAGAACGCCATTCTTTATGTGGTCATCAGGGCCGTACCCGGGGGGGGGGGCGAAATTTTCCATTTTATCAACTATTTTTGTTGCTCGGGGGACCCCCCCTACGGGCCAGCCCCCTCAGCCCCCTCAGAGGTGTGAGAACGAGAGTTTATGATAAAGGCCAATTAAACATGTATTCTAAATAATTTTTATACGTTTGATTACTTGCAATTGAGATTGTGTACTGAACTTCCTCTTAACACGCAGAATTCTGACCTTCCAGCCTATTGTATGGCCCTTTTAAGCACTGGATAAAGGCATTAAGTGTTTTGCAGTGATGTTTCGGTGACGTCATTTTAATCATTTACATTGTGTGACATCATTTTAATCACTTGCATTGTGGTTTACATTTCATTGTAATGATTTCCATGGCCAGTCTGCCACATTTGACTTATCGATCGAAACCTTGCTGCGCATTTTTTGGGACAAAGAAAATAACTGAGTGTGATGAAAGTTTGAGGAACGAAAGCGGTGTTGTATTGAGAACGATTACTTCTTGATAGAGCTGGAAAACATGGTGGTCATTTCGAGCATGTGACAGTTTGTAATGTGAATTTTCTTCGTAAATAACAGTTATTCTATGTAAATATCCTAATTTATAATATATGGATAGGTTTTAGTAATCCGAACTAAGCCGAGTTTTGGTTCAGTTTTGTACGTACATTAGGAAGAATACGATTGAAGACTAATTAAATTTGTGTTGTGACAAATATTATCAAACATTAGATAATAGTTACACTATCGAAGATGGCGTCTTCAGTGAATAAAATTAACAAATATCTCGTGAAAACATGTAGCGATTTTTCAAATTGCATACAAATGATATACTCTACTTTGCTATAAAACTTCTCTATCAACACTTTATGAATATTTAAATGCGTTAATTCAAGAGACGTTTTCAAGATGATTTTACACTTTAGAATAATTTCTTATCATTATTAATATGGCGTCTTACCTGAAGATTCGAATATTGCAGGTTATGCAGTTAGTGATTATCCATTAATACTGGAATTGACGAATTACACAAGAGAATACTAGAACGGATTTCAGAGATATCCTAACGAGTCTAAGCGGGAATTGCAGCGGAAACATAAACTTTGGATAGAAGGACAAAGAATAAATATCTCAAAAAGATTTCATCGATTTGATCTATTGTTGAGGAGCTTAAAATTCATCTTACTTTAAGCAATTTAAAAAGTCATTGTTTTTATCGTGATTTTGTAATCATAAAATTTAAGGCTGTTTTTCATCCACGTTCGTCATCAATACAATAAGATCATCACTTGAGGGGAAGTCAGTAAGTAAGTTACAAATGGATATAGAAATGAAACAAATACGAGTATTGACTTGAAAACTACTTTATTTCTCCACATAATCTCCCTGTATAATGAGGCACTTGTCCATTACAAAAGCATTCTCCTAGAAATCCTATGCTGCCGTAGTATCTAATCCAGACGGAAAAGATTAGTACAATCAACTTAGAAATTCATGTCATCTGTTTACTGAACACTAAAACTGTAGGCAGACGTTTCTCCCGGGTGAGAAACTAAACAGAACTGAAATAAAGTGAAGTAAAGCTATTAATAAAGGTGAAATTTGGTATGTTAGATTAGGTTAAGAACGCTAGGGGGTTCTTCGCAAGCGTATCGAGTTTCAAAAGTTTCTGATTTAATAGAATACTCATGTCGCATTCCTCAGGGTAAGGCACGACTTCAAACTGCCTGAACAATGTGTGCTGGAAAGATAAAGCCGGTCTGTCATGAATATATTTTCTGCATTGGAGGCCACTGATAGGTTGCGATTGATCCACAATTAGCTCGAGGATTGACTAATTCCGTTAAGCAGTAATTTTTATGAATCTAAATAGGGCATAAAAGAGATTTAAAATATTTAGAAAATTTTTATTTTGCTAAGATTTATTCTTTAAATGTTATTAAATGATATGTACTGGTACATAATTAATTTGATATTCTAGTTCTAATCATGAACAATGATAGAGGAATATCCTTTGGTTATACAGGAAGGCACCATTTCATAAACTTATGGTTTTCGTTGGATACATCTTCACATCTATCCGATAATAGATCTCTCTTTGGATTTCTGGGAGTGAGAATTCCATTTATGCGGAACCGGCATCTAAATTCAAAAAGATACAGAAAAGAAAGCATTATATTTAATATTTTTCTTACTTCATAATACAATAAATAGAGAAAAATACAACACTGATTGAATCAAAAACTGTAAGTGTATATAACATAACCTGATGCAAAAAAACGGATGATCATATCGTGATAAAACTTGAAATTTCTGCTTCGATATGCAAGAAGAAGAACGCAAATATTTTTCAGTAAATAAGCTGTTTTCATTGAGTGAAATTTTCATTTCTATATATTAATTTTAAGGAATTTATTGAAAAAATGTTTAAGGATCATTTTTGAGAGGTGGGGAAGAAAATGGATCCGTTCTCCGTTAAATAACTTACGAGGGCTGTTGCCGGAATTCGTGGACTGAGATTCATTAACATTAGTCTGTGTAGCCTTCTCGAAATAACGTTGCAGACCGTTTTCTGAGTAGGTATAAGGTAGTGAGTGATGTGGCTTCTTTCACTTCCTGGTTCATCTAAACATCCTTCCTCTTAACCCTTTCTTAACTGCTTCCAGTACTTGAATATGGCCAATCTGCCCATTGCTTCTGTATCATGGGCTTGTTGATCATCTCAAACCTTTCTTGGCCATGCTCACAGTAAGTTGTTTTCTTTGGCAATAAAATACGCTAACGACAAATCCAGCTTATCTAAATATATTATTCAAACCGGACATCAAAACAATAAAATCGATAACACCAAGAAAATTTAAAATCACCTAACGATCACAACACAATAATATAACCGAAAATGTTGAAATTTTTAAAACAAAAATTACTCAAACAACTTCTAAATTTTTTAAAAAGATTTAGAAGCAGATTCCCTTCTACACCAAGTAAAAATATCATATTATGAACAAATTTTTATATATTTATTCCCTCATCCTCTTTTTTTTTCTCTCTTTCTCCTTGTTTTATTTTCCTGTGTTCTTTTTATATTAATTTAATATTATAAGTTATATCTTAATTTTAGTAAAAAGAGGACTTGCTTATATTAATAGATTAAGTGGAAATTTTCTTTTATAAATTATAATAGAAAAGTAGATAACATAAAGCAAATACAACAGTTATTCATTTACCTTCTACAAGATATTTCTTTCGACAATAAAAGCATCTCTTCCAATTTATATAATTTATAAGAGAAAATTTCCATTTAATTTATTAATAGATCTTAATTTAATATCAGATATTGTATACAGGGTATTTCAGACCACTCTTATGAGGCTTTTTTCTCGGAAGTGTATCCGATTTTGTATACGTCCTAGAACTTTGAGGAAAAAATTTACAAAGTGATGCATTTAATTATGGCTATTCCATATTCCGGAAATGGCTAGAAATGGGGCCACCGGGATCTACCAAAAACTTTTAATGTGAACATGGAGCAAGTAGGGATGTCTGTTACAGCGAAATGGCTGTAACAAAACAAAAACATTTTGGCGGCAGAGGTCTCTCCAAGACATTGACGAGTAAAGCTCTAGATTAGGAAAGTACGGCAAACCTTTTCCGCGCCGCCCGCAGCTGCTGATTGGTAGAACGGCTGTCACGTGAGTTTGTCAGCCATTGTTGGCCCAAACACAGCGATAGATACCATTGAAATGCATGCGGAAGATGCAATTTAGATTAATTTTTTAATGAAATATTCGTTGATTGGTCCTAAATTTTAATCCGAATAAGCAAAATTTCAGGATCCTTCAATCTATGCTCCTTGGAGGTTAATAAATTCATTAAAATATCCGAAGAAGTAATAAGAAGCAAGTACGTTTATAATAGAGAAAATATAATTTTTTGTTGAATATAGTTCTTTTTAAGAAAATACAATTCAATATAACAAGGTTAAACTGTCTGTGAAATGTGGAGGCAAAACTTGAAATAAAACGTCCATGTTATTTTCATCTTATTTTAATTATCACTCATCATTAAACTTGAATATAAAATATGAAATTGAATAACGAAAATTTGCTATTTGGGTGAAAAAAATATAGAAAATTTTAACTATAAGTTTTGGGTAGATTTTTTACGTCAATATTATAAACCTCCATAAATGAATAAATTTCAAAATACATTGCATGTGTAGTTATTTTTTTGTAATTTTTTTTTGTAATCAAACGGAAGGTTTTTCCAAATTATAATTTTAAAATTTTCTATCAAAATATAATTATCAAAGTAATTTTTATATTTAAATCAAAAACTTAAATTTAATAGTTCCTATTTTATTAAATTATATTTGATATTTTTATAATTATAATTATACTTTTTTTAATAATTTAATAATTTTTATAATTTCATAAAATTAAAATTAATAAAGTGAAATTTTTGTTATAAATATAAAAATTAATTTGATAAAAGTTTATTAAGTTATATTTTAATAAAAATTTATAAAATTATATTTTGATAAATAAAATTACAAAAACTACACACAGTGTTTTTTAAAATTTATTAATTACATGTAAATCGTTTATTAAGGATAAATGAATAAAGTGAAAATAAACTAAAAACTTAATCTGGTTATCATTAAACTGCCTCAACGTTATGATTATAAATTATAATTGAAAACAAAATTTAAAGAAAAATCAATAGTTACAGAATTTACTGATTGTCAGTTATATTTCCAGACGATAATAATAAGAAAATTTGCGAAAAGGATGCATTTAAGCCGAATTTTAGAGGAAGCGTAACTCACTTGATAAGGCCAACTGGGAGATTCGATTGTCAAGCGGGAGCTTCGATTGTCAAGAGGTGGAGAAGGAGAGAGAGAGAGACAGAGAAACGACGCAGGAGAAAGAGGAAGATGGAAAGAACGCTACCGGGATGAGGAGGCGGGACCGAAGCTAAAGGTGCGTTCCCATAAGGTGTGTTTCAAAACTCGAGGCAATCGAGGAGTTCGAGAATTTTTCTGTTTCAAAACTCGAGATATCGCGTCCGTGACGCGGATTTGACGTCACATACGGTAGATTAAAGTGAGGAGAAGTAGACGTCTGAAAGTTGGCTCACTAATCTCGAAAGCCTCGCTAATCTCACCTTCCTCACTGATCTCAGCTTTCAAGATGGCTGCGCCCACCAGATCTTTGATTTCATTACAAGATGACTTAAACACAGCGTACGTCGTGTCTGTTACAACGGATACTGCCAACCAATTTTATTCAGGTAAAATTTTACAAATTTTAAAAATTAACGAAGATGGTTTCCGTGAACTTTAAAAAGTTTAGCTGTAAACTTTGTTATAGACTCGTAGTTTGACAAATCAATCTGCGTATAGATTATAAGCAGATCCAGACTTAATGAAATGAAGTCATATATTAATTAATCGAAAAAGCGTATAAATTGTATATTCCGTATTGTGTTTTTCAGTTCAAATCAGGTAATAAAGATTAGTGTTCCCCCCTGTGTTCACCTGCTTTTCCCGTATATCGGCTAGCCCTGTCGCATTCATGCTCTGTGTAAGTGAATTTATTATCTTTTACATATCTCTACTTAATAAGCATAATAATAAGCGTTTTACCCATTTTGTTTTTTGAAATTACTTTTTGAAGCAAATTCTACTCGCTAGAAAAATATGGCTTGAAAAGTTCAGCTTGAAAGCCAAGCTAGCGTTGAAGCTATCCCATAGCTAAACCTTCTCGCGAGAAATCGCAGATGGGAATTCAAAAAGACATGACGCCTCTTAATGCACGAAAACGTTTGTTGTTACAGAGAAAGAGTTTAATTTTAAGAAGCTATTGATAATTAATCGTAAAAGTATTTTGTAAAAAGGAAAACAAATTTCCACTTTAGCAATACGTGATATTTATTTTACTTTCGCTGATGCTACAATAAATAAAATAAAAACAAAACCAATTAAATTTAAATAAACAGAACTGTTAATTAATTAAATAAACTTAAGTAATAAATAAAGTAATAATACACAAATTAATAAAATGAGCAAAATAACAATTAAATATATATAATAAATTCAATAAAGACTATAAACTAATTAATGAATATAATGTTTAATAAATGAATAAAATGAAAACAAAATAAAAGTAATATAAAATAACAAATTAAAAGTTATATAAAATTAGCTCAATCAAATGTAATATAATAAATAAAATTAAATAAATTAAATAAATTAATAAAATAATAAATAAATAAATAAAATAATAAATAAATAAATAAAATAAATATTTAATAAAAAAATTTTAAACCATAGTATAATACTCAAAGAAGAAATAATTATAAACTGAAGATATTCATCAAACAAATCATGAATACAAAGGAGAAATGAGAAACAAATGCATGTACAATTCGCGGAATTCTTCTTTCACTTTTCTCCTTTGTATTCACACTATCATCACGACCCCATGCACGCACCCATTGCTGTCATGAGAGAAAGGCGTACTGCGCATGTGCCTCAGTCATTTCCAAGCTGCTAGTAGCTTTAAAATCAAACTGAACTAGATATCAGCTTGAAGCGAAAAGCAGCTTGAAATTCCTAGCGCTATACGCAACTCGCGCATATCAGCTTGGTGTTTAGGATAGCTTGAGCTTGAAAAATCACACTCAAAGCGCTCAAAGCTTCAAGCTTCACGCTCCAAGCGAGCTATGGGAACGCACCTTAAGACGATTTATGGAGGCGTGCCTTTCAACGGCGGCAACATGAGACTTGACAAAAGCTCCGATGAAATTATCCAGCGACGAGAAAACAGCGGAGACCGTTACGAGTAACCGAAGTGAGAGCGAGGCGGAGAGAGACGACGGGAAAAATTCGTTTCAGCGTGAGAGCGAACGGGCCGTCGTAGTCAACGGTGAGCCACATTACATGCCTGGAACTCAGGTTCTGGCAGGAGAATCGGCAACAGGAAAATTCTACTTTTGTCTTCTCTGAAGTTTGTTCGCTGCCTGGGCACCTTCCCACGAGGACTAAACGCATATACGAGAAGCCAAGTGGGTCGCTTCTACTGTAGACGATAATATAAATTTAAGCAATTAACCACGGGCGCGCTAAATTTTGAATTCACGACGGAAGCTCACTCAGGTATAATAATTTTTACCTACAAGCCAAGAGGCGGTGCCCGCTAAGAATTTAGAGAGCGCGTAATTCACGCTCACCAGTTTTTATAGTGCAAAAGGTTGAAATTACCATTTTGAATGATGTTTAATTTATTTGCTAATTCGCCATGTTTTATTGGATTAAAATAATGTGCCAGTGCAAATTTTTCTATTTTGCTTAAAAGTTAAGACTGCAGTTAGAACTGGATAAGACGTAAATTCTAAACTGTATGAGTATTCATCTGTGAAATCCAGTGTATGTAGTTAGATGTTTAGCTTCATATGTACCGACTTGAATATTTGTGTGGCTCTACTTTAGGGTCAATTTATTACAGGGCGTTGTGTTAAAGCAATGTTGGATTTATTTGGCACGAGTGTTGACTTTCAAGAACTGTGGCTATTACTAATCAGGACTCAGAAACATTTTGGCTTCATTTAAGTATTGAAGTCTCATTTACATGACTAACGTAACAGGGAAGCTAGAACATTTACAAGGTGTTTAAAGTGTAGCTTTGCCTTTATGGCTGTTTATTAATGTCATTATAAAGTTTTCAGTTCTTATTGATATTTCCAATTCTAGTTAATTTAGTAACTGGCCTAAGAGATTTATTGAAGAGTTAATTACTCTGGGGTTAATTGCTAATGCATTTGCTTTAGGATATTTAAGCCAAGTAGCTTTTCAAGGGTTATAACTGTGTGGTTTCTGCTTTGCTCGTATTATATAATTGAATTCCAATTAAGAATTTGCTTTACATATTGAATTCTTTAACAAGTTTTTGTTTGGTTTGTAGAAACATATCAAAGCCCTTACGTATCAATGGGTTACTCAACTAATTGCATTTTTAAATACATGAGTATTGTATTTAGCTATTTATTAAGGTACAGACTTAATTAGTCAAAACATTTGTTTTGCAATCAAAATTTGATTATTGTACCATTTCATTTTCAATATTCACAAAATTTATTTATTAAAACTTTTCTTTTGTGGGTTAACTACATGTTGGCTGGTTAGTGTCATTTTGTTCGTTTGCTTCAGCACAATATTCCACTGCGCAATACAAATGCACGTGACAATGTCGTTGGATAGGTATTGGAAAAGGAAACATTATTGTCTAATCGGCTTTCTTTAGAAAATTAACAATAAAAACACTTTAAGGACAGGCGCAGGTTTCAAAATGCCGTCCATTTTGCTGCTGGCATTTGCGCAGTCTCCTCCACGTTATTGCAGGCCGAGAGAACCTCTTCCTGCGTTAGTTTTGTGTATGTCCTCCTTATTCGGTCCTGCATGTCGTTGTCGGCTGTTCTTGATGTACAATTTATCTTTGGTAAAAGGAAACTCGAGTCTGGACACCGAGGAGACTATGTTAATTCTATCAATCCATCGCAGGGAGATCATGCGATCGACAACTTCTCGCGCGATTCGCGAATATTGTGTGGGCAATCCTTCTGAAATTGCTCCTCTAATTCAATTGTTCCTCTACTTCGATTGCTCCTCTACTTCGAATCCTCCTGTAATTCGATTGCCCCTCTACATGCCAACCTTTGTCGCTATGGGTAGATCTTCAAGGAGTTCAGGCAGCACGTTTGTCTAAAAATGGACATAAATTACTTAAGCAACAAACAATGGGCAGGAATCGTTAACAGTTAAACAGAAATAACCATGTGACGTGAAAATGTTTTAAAGAAATGCCAACAGGGCAAATTGCAAACACGGAAATGAAGCTGATTGGAAAACAGATCTATCCAATGACACCCTACTAGACCTATGTCCCCATTTAAAGTTTTGGGCTGACCCCGAGTGTGCCCATTTTGCGGAAAACGTAACAGCAACCATTAAATTCTTGAGATAGTCTTTAGTCGTGTAAATTTTTCTCCAAAAGTCTAGGACGTCGAACTTCGAGAAAAAAGTCTAATACGGATGGTCTGAAAAACCCTATTTAAAAATATCATTTAGGTCTACCATTTAATAATCATCACTGTTATCCATTTATAAAATGTAAAATTTTAATTGTTATCTATAACAATAATATCTATCAACAAACGAAGTCAACGAAATCACAAATTCACAATAGATAATTTTTAATGCTTCAGATGTATGCTACGTATCGGGGGCTATATGCTTCCTTCATAAGCGACATAAAAACTTTAAAATTCTTTTGATAATTTGTAACATATATTTACCGATATCGAATTTCCAGACCTTCTGTTGTTAAATCAGTAACTTCTACTTCATCTTTACTGCCAAAAAAGGACGTAAGTAATCGATCAAGGAATGGTTCTTTTCTTGGATTCCATATCAGCTCAACTTGTTGAAGTGGTTCAGAGGATTTGGATGCAACAACGAATATATACGATGAGCCCGGATGAAAAGTTAACTGTCTGAAAAAATATCAAAGTTAACAGTAAAGTATACTTCAATGAAATTCAGACAGTAATCCATTATAAAATATTTATACAATATTAAAGCCTTTCAATTTTAAGGCCCAAAATGCTTTTTATATAATGAAATATAAAGTGATAAAATATACGAGATCTGCCCCAAAAATTCTGGATCATTTTTAAAAGCACACCAACGATTTATAAATAGAAAGAATATAGGCGCGCGTGTTGTCTTCGCGTGATTCTAACTAATAACCTCCCATTGTTGGATTGTTGATAAGTAGCCTTGTTTATGCGTATTCTTCCGACTTGCGCATATCATAATGCCAAGAAATCCTGACTGAACACTTGAACTTGCATTGAGTTGCTGCCAAGTTCGGCCCCGCCAAATGTCACAAGATCAGAAAGAGCACCAAGCCAGCTTGCGTTGTGCCAGAATCTCCTTAGACATGCTGAGAAGGATGCCACTTTCTTGTGGTAATGAAACAGGGGTGTATGGCTATGACAATGCAACCAAAATTCAGTGCTTCTGGATGAGTGAAAATTGGCTTCGGCTGAGAAAAAAAGCAAACTAGTGCTTTTTGATGCCAAAGGCATTGTTAATCATGGATTTCTCCCATCTGATCAGAAGGTGAACCAGAGTAACTTTCACCAAGTTTTGAAGCGCCACATAGAAAATGTGAGGAAAGAAGGACCGGAACCTTGGTTTTTCCCTTATGACAACACGCTAGCTTACTCAGGAATGAGTACCCCTCCAGCAGGCTCTTGCCTATTCCCCAAACAGAAGGAAATGCTGAAAAGGAAGAGATTTAACACCATTGAGGGGATCAAGAAAAATTCGCAGAGGGAGATAAATGTTATTCTAAAGGAACCGTTCCAGGACTGCTTTAGGAAGTGGAAACACTCCTGGGACAAGTGCATTCGTAGGGGAGGATAATACTTTGTAGGTGAAATAGACTACTGACTTGCAAGTTGAATGGATTTCCAGAACTTTTTAAACAGACTCTTAAAAACTTGTATAATTATAATGGTTTCAAACATAAGTATGCGTTTAATTTGAAAAATACATGTACAGTAGATTTGAATAATAAATTATCGTAGTCATAGCATATACTGTAAATACTTTCTTGAGAGAAATCTATTCCTTACCGGTTATTCAGTGGCATTGACCATGTGGTTTTGTCGGTTGCACTATATTTAATTACGAATCGACCAATTGCGCTATTTCGATTAAGATCGTTAGATATCACCACCTTCACTCTATGAGGATATCCTTTATGAAAGATTTAAATTCAAACCTTTGTAATCAAAGTAAAATGAAACTACTTGAACGAAAGGAAGAAAACAGAAAAAATATTGTTAATCAATAAAAAGATATTTTACTTTTATACTCAATAAACTTATATGTAAACTAATTAATTAATCAATTCATTTGCTTTGGAGCATAGTGTAGCGAACATACGTACGAAGCCTGTCCGGAAAGTATCCGGATTGAGGCTACAAAAATACGGTTCGGACTCGCATAAATATTTAGTCAACTTCAAAAAAAGCATCGTCTGCAGCAACGCATTTAGCCCAGCGTTGCTGCCATTGGGCGAAACAAGTACGGAATGCCTCCTTTGGGATGGCCAAGAGCTCCGCCGTCGCATTTTGTCTTGTCACGTCCACATTCTCAAATTACCGTCCTCAAATCTCCGGCTCATAATATCATTGGCGAATGTTTGTTTTAGCAATTCATAACACTCTGTTGCGGTTTTTTTGAAAAAGAAAAATACAATAATTCCTTAGAATAGTAACATCAGATACTAAGAGATCTGTGAGCAGGCTTAACACGAGCACGCTTAGTTCGTAATTGTTTCGCTTTTCATACAATGAAATTTGAATTTCGCGTGTCAAAGAAAACAGCGAATAAAACGATATAAAATGATCTGTTGTAAGTATAAATAATGTATATTTAGTCAAACGAATCCGAACACTACCTGTTATGGAATCAAATACGCCTGAGGCATGCGTACACTACATGATCAAAGGAGTTGGGACCCTATTGCTCTACCGTAAAGCAGCAAAAAGCTTCAATCAGTAGTGTGTAGGACCACCCCGAGCTGCTATCACTTCCTCCACCCTACATGGCATACTGTCCGCAAGTTTACGGTATGTGTCCAAAGATATTGACCTCCATTTCTCGAGGAGTATCATGGGCAGTTTCTGGACAGATGTAGGGCGAACCATCCTGGATCTCACACGTCGTTCCAATTCGTCCCAAAGATGTTCGATGGGGTTGAGATCAGGACTCTGGGCGGGCCAATCCAGTTCTTCAACCCGCATCTCGTCAAACCAGTCGGATATGGATCTTGCTTTGTGGCAAGGCGCATTGTCGTGCTGGAAGAGGAACGGCCGGTCACCGAAGTGTTCCCACAGCGCTGGAAGTGCCCCGTTGTCCAGAATGGTCCTGTAGCCATCAGCATTGAGGTTTCCGTCCACCTTGATGAGCGGGCCTAGTCCAGTCCAGGAGAAACACCCCAGGTGTTCACAGGGGTGTCCCAACTCCTTTGATCATGTAGTGTATATGATTAGTATGTTAGTGCAGCTTTTGCATCAATCACAGCCTGTACATGTATAGGAAGACTTTCTACCAGATGTTAATAGATGGTCGTAGGAATTCTTTCTAGGCATCCATGAGAGATGCAGTGAGTCTGGCTACGAAAGATGGACGATTTGGCTCGGCATGTAATCTGCGTTCTAATTCATCCCAGATTATCCAGAATGAAAAAATACGTTATAAGGCTGCACACACACCTCTCTGAAAATAATTCGGAGAAGGCTTTTTTCTCTTCCAACAAAACAACTGTTATGTCCACACATCAAAGCTTGTGCAACCACGGTTTGACTGAATGGGTGTTCAAAAACTGGACTGGCCTTCAGAGAGATCCGATCTTATTCCTACTGAACATCTCTGGGACGAATTTGAACGCAGATTACATGCCCAGCCAAATCTTCTGTAGCCGGACTCACTGCATGTCTCATGGATGCCTGGAAGGAATTCCTGCGACTATTTATTAAAATCTGGTAGAAAGTCTTCTTAGATGTGTGCAGGCTGTGATTAATGCAAAAGATGAACCAACATACTGCTTATATACGCCTCGACATCCCTGATTCCATAACTGGTGGTGTCAGATACTTTTGGCCATATAAGGTACGTTTCATTATGAACATCGTCAGGATCCCCTGTCGCGAAAGTTTCTACGTTTCACATGAACTTTGCTATATTATAACAATCGAATTTCCTAATGCCAACAAAAATTCCAAAATAGAAAGACAAGTACAATCGAAAGCTTCTTACGGCAGTAAGGTTTTTCCGATCCTGTTGCAAGGTACATTTTCACAGGTAAGTCCATTTTCGAGCCGACTTTATGAAACCATTCTTCAGAGTGATAGCCAATAGGAGCGCACTTCTCACCTTTAGATCCACACTCGAAACATCGACCTTTTCGATAATCCAAATAAGAGGAGCATTGAATGGCAGTAAAAGGACACGACGATTCAAGAGATTCTAGGAATAATTCTGGTGGTCGATCATGGTCACAAACAAATAGTTTTCTTCCAACTGCAAAGAAAAAAACGTGTTAAAATGAACTCAACATGTTATACCAAAATTCCTATACTAATTTATAAGATCCTCTTTGAACAAGAAAATCCTGTTTCTGACTGATTTACCACAGACTTTAAGTTTTAATTTTAAAAATTATAGTGAACAGGAAAAGTCAGAAAATGACAATTTAGCCTAAATAGATTATTTTTTAATATACTAATCGGGGAGTTAAAAGTAGAAAAAACAACGAAAAGTAGCTTTCATAGTTATACCTGTGAACGTAGAATCATGACTTAACTTATTAATACTGGACATATGGTTTAACAACTCCAAATACAGCCTTGACTAGCACAAAAAAAATCTTGATCATTCCAACCCCCTGAAATGAAATAAGATAAAAACCACCAAGTTGGCTACACTGTGCAGGGCCAAGCTTAGGGATGAAATGTGCGATGTCAAAGGCTTGGGGAGTGAAATCCAAGCCTTTTCTATCTTTCAAAATGGCAGTCATATCATTTAAAACATGAGCTTTTCATAAAGCCAGAAGTTTTTCAAATGGCGGAAGGAAGAGGCAGGTTACACTTGTGTATTATCCATATCCAGCTTTATATGTACAATTTATCCACTTGAATTAAACATCCGAGGCAAGAGACATATCTAAGTTAAACATCTGAGACAGAAAAGATACTTGAATTAAACATGCGTCGTTTGTTAAACTTGACCAGTAAACTTTACAATGCCCTCGGTGGCATATATTTTTCTGAGGTACGCTTTTATGAATCGAGTTTCCTTCTCTCTAATGTCAAATAACAGTTTCGTTTTATCATACGCAGTTTTACTCAAACCTGCTACAGGCATTTTAGAACTAAACGCAATTGAGTTAGTGTGAAGCAGTGAGGTTTTAAAAATCAGGAAAAATGCAATCTTAAGGTCATGTTCGACGGACACTTCCGGTAGGCGAAACCGATCTCACCGAGGCTTATAACTTGCCTCCCTCGCCTTCGAGACTAGGCAAAAACGTTTCCATCATGGCATCTCTCGTAAAAACTTTGGAGGGCTCAAACAGTAACGTAACTTTTCTCGATGAACTGAACGTGGCACATTTCACCTGTGTTATTCCACTACTTAAAGAATAACTCAAGAATGTCCGATGAGGATTTATTACACGCCACACTTGAGATGTTTAAATTATTAATGAAAATATTACTCAACACGGATTAATGAATTTTATTTGAGATACGTGCTTTTTGATCTTTTCCAAAATATCCTTCATATCGATTTTAAGCCCTCAAGGATAAGCACCACTGGAAGTTGGTCGGAGGATATGTCATCTACTGTAAACACAGGGTGTCTCAAAAAATGTACTAACACTTTGAATGACTATAAAAACATTATTTATGAACATAGAGACAAGTTTAAAGGCTTGAATTACAGAAGACAAATGTAATTAAAGAATCATGTTCGCAAATGTTCAAATTGATGACCGTCATTGTCCAGACAAACGCGTACCAATGGATTCACAAACGTCACGAAAAAAAAAGTGTTAGTACATTTTTTTGACACACCCTGTATATTATAGGGCTTGTTGAACACAAATGTGGAAGAATGCAATTAGAAATATGGCAGCCCAACATCTTAATGAGAGCTGTAATGATATTGTTATTTTGACCACGATCATTGTTTAATCATTTGTTAATGGTAGTGAGTACTAAATTCTTTCAAATATCTTGTCAATCTGACGATTCCTTTTTTTTGACGACGAGTATATTTTCCTTCCACTGGATCTTGGTGCTCTCTCGTCGTTATCACTTACTAGATTATTCTTCTACCAGATACCATATGGTCATTTTAATTCACTAATAATCATTCACCCCTTCGTATACACAATTGGATCCGGTCCGCTGTGAATCGTGAGATGCTGGTTGGAATTTATGTCATTTACGAGTTCTCTCGTGATCGCAAGTTCTTCGAGCTACCATTTACTTCAATCAAAATGCTCAGCAAAGTTCAGTTTCACTAACATAGCAGTTCGGCCACAATAAGAGATAAATTGCTCTTAAGTGCACTCAGTCCGAATTGAATACGCTAGCACATTAATCGTGATACTTCATCGCAGCATCCGCTTTCTGCGAGCTCAACGACTAGAGTGCAATATTATTAAACAGACACTGTACTTCTCACATTCTATTTTAGTAGTAGTACCAGAGTCTGTAGATGGAATCCACAGATCCAGGTAGAACAGTCAAATTAGCGCATGCGTACAACGCAACAAGGGATGCAATATCGGTGGACCCGCTGTGTACTAGAAATTACCATCGAATAAAATCTTATGGACATCAGGCACAGATAACCTTATAATGACGATATCTTCTGTAGGTTCTCTACAAAAAAATTACAAAAATTTTATTTTATTTTTATTTTATTTTAATAAATTCTTTGAATCACCCTGTAAAGGTTTTCAATTTATGCATAAAGAAAATGTACACGACATATCTAATTCGGTCAAAAGAGTTGGGTTTATCTATAAGTGAATATATTTAAAATAGATATATTAGATTAATAATGATTGTTTAATATTACTTTGTCGCAGATTGTAATCTTCATCCGCTAATCTTTCTAAAAGACCTTTCGTTCTGCATCCCGGTTGCGCTTCTCCTCCGTTGGGATAAAAATCGATATGTCCAGTGGGAGGACCAATTCCAAATCCTGCAGAGAGAAGAATAAAACAGAAGTAGAAACTTGAAAGAAAGTATTATACCACATTTTTCTTGGGCTTTTAATTTACTCCATAATGAAGCTGAACTGTATACCTCTTTCATAACAGAGTAAATAATTAATACATTAGCATAAACTGGAGTCTTCTATCATTAAAGGCAATTCTTAACTTTTTTATATATTTGTGAAGAGATTTTTATAATTATGACCATCGAAATTTGGTATGCTTACTTCAGTCGTCTTACTCTCCTACATTTCACATATTCAGTGCAATCAGAAAAATTTATTTGAAATTTCTCTGTCACCTGATAAAATTAGCCTCGTTCTATTCTTGAAGACTACATACTAATTGAAGTTTATTTTTGATGAAATTATTTTTCCATTCCTTCAGTTTTCAGCGTTATAAGTATTGAACTAAACTTAACGTCAATAAAACTTACTATAAAAATACAGCAATCAAGGAAAAACGCAAGTACTGAAAAACTAAGAATATTTGTATGTTTTCAATACAAATATTGGTGCAACCGTCACCTTATGAAATGAGACATTTATAAAATTCTCAGCCGTTACCCGAAATGGGCAGCGTCAGAATAAAAGCGTTGGATAACACGGTGCAAGACTACAGCAGTACAAAGTAAAAAAATTACTAGTTCACAGTCATTAAGATCGTGGACTGTTATTTTGTCACACATTCATATTCTTCCTGAAAATAGTTGCCGTTGGCCGCTATACACGTTTGCCAACGTGGGTGATCTTGTGGAAACGCCTCTGAATTGATATTGCCAGGAATGTCCGATACGGCAGCTCTGTTTGTCAGTGACGATCTCCTCAGCAGTTGAAATCTACTCCCAGGTTATAAATTTAAATTTATAACCCAAATTCATATAAATTTCAGCAGAGAAAAGTTAACCATTACTACAGTACGTTATGGATATTAGTCAGAGAATGCTAGCAAGAACATTCGTGAGCAATTCTCGCGAAAGTATTTGAATTCAGGAGAATGGCTAACAAAGTCAGGGATGAAACAAACGACTGAGAATTTGCGGGATTCATTCGCCTGACGGAGTCAATGCGCAAAAGGATAATTATTTCCGAACGACCCTGAGAATACTTTAAATTAATAATGGGTTTTACATAACTTACCAAACCACCCAGTGAACAGAGGTTCTGTATCAGCGTGAATAACATCAACAAATAAGGCATCCGTAGGATCCAAATGTGCTACAGGATGGGTTCCTTCAAAAAGAGGTTGTGCTGGATCTAGGCCTACAAAAAAGATGCAAATCAGGAGATAAAAATTTGGGAATAAAAATACACAGGGTCATTTCAGTTAAATTCACTCGACCTTGATTGGCTTGAATTTAAAGTGGGCGAGCGACGGAACTCGAGAAAGGAGTCCGTCGAGCAACTGTAAACAAGCACCACTACAAGGACATCCTTTGACGTCTATGCGATTTAATTCGTTTTAAGCGTCCTGAGGTTTGAATCAGCAAGAATTGGCTATTCCTACACGACAAAATCCCTGAACATCAGTTGGTACTTGTCCAAGATGAATTGGCTCTCGGTGACTGAGAGCGCTGGGGAGCATGTCTCATCGTTCTCGAGACCGTCGAGCTGCAGGTAAGAATCCCTCCTGGGAATGGATGCTTGTTTTTGCCCTTGGCTAACCATGGAAAAATGTACCAAATATTATCTCCGTGTTTGCAGAATAAAGCCAATGCTCCAATAGTCCAAAATTACCTATGTGGATCTTATTTTCACCAAAAATCAAGTATTTGATACACGTTTACTTGTACTCTTTCTTCCCTGGTTCTATTTTCGTGTGAAAATTTAAACTGTGAATTCTCAGCAATAATCTTTCGTTACTAATTCCTGTTTAGAACTATGATGGTTTGCAGAATATAAATGTACCTTCTATGCATTTTGCATAAGTATGATAGAGATTTCTTTATGTACCATTTAATTTGACCTATTTGACCTTTTGTCAGTAGCTAAAAGCTAGTGGCTAATCCCTTGCTTCAACATTAAATGCTTACGTAGAAACGCTTTAGCTAAAGATTATGAAGAAATAACAGACAGAATTACTACATGCTCCATTTAACCGTTCGGTGCTTCACTTTTATTCCTTTTGAACTACACAATTCCTTTATAAGTATGAGTGTCTTAGCAACTAGAGGCTTCCTTAGCAAACAAACCTAACCATAACAATCAAAGGTTTCTACGTAAAATCCTAGGCTTTCTTTTTTATCCTCGAATTCCTTAAAATCCTAATTGCTCCTGGGCATTTGGTTGCCTGGTTTGTTATTGATGAATCAGGATTTAGAGGTCACTCAGAATCTCCCCTTTGTTCAGCCTAGTAGCGGTGTGTTGTCGACGAAAAAATCAGCCAATTAGAGCTGATCATTCAGATGGTGTGGGGGAGGGGTTTCTTATTTTCTGGTCTTTGATTCCGTTTCAGTTTATTTTATGTTACCTACTGAAGAAGAACACAAGTGTGATCGATATAAGCTTTTCTAGGGTTTGCGTGTTAACTTAATGTGGACTAAGAGTAATTCGTTTAGTATCCACAGTTTTTTCTTCTTATGGTAATTTCTGAAGGTTTAATCCATACGGTTGAGAGTTGCCACATGCCTGCTTTTTTGCAGCGAAATCCTACATCTCAGAGACTTTTTATCTAACCTCTCCACTATATTTTGGTTATTTCGTCCGAAATATCAAATGTTTCCTCACTGACTGCTGATTTAAATGTTGCAATACAGGCAGATATTCAGTCCATTCGGGTAATGGGTGAATTTAACTGAAATGACCACCATGGTATTCAGGCTCAAAAATTAGAAAATTAACTTTAAATATTCATTGAAAAGTTAATTCGCAGAAATTAACTGTTTAGATTTCTGGGCTATGTTTAATAAAAGTTTTGACTATTTATTAAATTATTAACCTGTTATTCTAGCCAGTTTATTGACTCTTTCTCCTGCATAGCCTGCCATTTGAGCACCCAGACTATGACCGACAATGTGAACCATTGAAGGTGAAACAAAAAAGGAGTCCTATACGGATACATGATTTTTAAGTTTATTTGAATAATTGCATATTCAGTAAATTATGAGCTTTTTATATCAATTCTACTTGTAAGACATGGAGTAACTTTGCTATCATTGCCCCGACGAGACGTGTGTTCGCTGCGGCTTGAAAATAGTTTCTGTAAGCTGCTGCACCTAGCCTCCAATCGACGGAAACCACGTTCGTATCGTCCATCTGCAAAAAAAGTTTCGTCGCTCTCTTTGCGACATAAATATCCTGCTTTATGATTTAATTTAATATTATCGTCGGTACGTATTACATATATTCATGAATTCCCTAGATAATTAGTAATATTACGTTGATACTTGGCAAAGTATGAAAATTTATAAAAATAAAATACGGCATTAGAAAATATAATAGGGCATAAATTAATTTTAATTAACTGTCCATGACTGTCAAGGGAATTATTGAAAACACAAGAAACAACAGAAAGACCTCTTATCTTTCCTTATATCCTCTTATGTGTCAAAAACATTATCTCTCCACACGCCATACCATTGATCCCTTGAATTTCTTCTTTAGTTTCACTTACTTGTTAGTCTTGTAATTTTTTGTTTTTTTGCTGTTATAAGCAAAATTTAGTTTAAAAAATACGGTGCTGAATAACTTTCAGAAATTAATACATTAAAAACAATACTACACTTTTGCACCATGAAAGAATAATGATAGGATTAAAATCCTACAAGAGATGTAAATCAGATTGCATGCAAAATTATTAGAATTGCAAAGTGTTGGCGCATGCCTGGTTCCAGCAACGCCCTCTAAATCCTCATATGCGGCGTTGCAGTACTCCTGACGAGCCAGACAGTTGATTAAAGAGCAGCAACTACACTCACATGCCAAAAGTCATGGGATAGCAGTGGACTATTTTTCAAGTGGCAGTAACATCATGTGCAAACAGTATAAATATGCAAATCAGTGTCAGTAAGTTTAGTTACACTGCCATGAGTAAAGGGTGAGGTGTTCAGTGTGACAATGGCTACTCGACGGGAGCTATCCGAGTTCGAACGTGGCCTGGTATGTGGAGCACGACGTATGGGTCATTCAATATCGGAGATGGCTTAAGAATTCAACATCCCACGGTCCACAGTTTCAAGAGTGTACCGAGAGTGCCAACTTGACGGCATGACCTCCCACCATGGACAACGCAGTGGTCGACCACACCTTTTCAATGAACGGGACCAACGGCGTCTGAGTAAGATGGTTACCGCTAACAGGCAACTGACACTACGCCAGATAACATCAGATTTTAACCAGGGTAATATTACAGCTGTATCGATGCGAAGTGTGCAACGAAATCTGTTGTCCATGGGATATGGAAGCAGAAGACCCACGAGAGTGCCCTTGCTAACAACAAGACATCGTCAGCAATGTCTCTCCTGGGCCCATGATCACATCGACTGGACACTTGACAACTGGAAACCTGTGACCTGGTCTGATGAGCCTCGATTCCAGCTGATGATAGAGCTCGGGTGTGGCACAGATTCCATGAGGCCATGGACCCAAGTTGTCAAGTATGCACTGTGAAAGCCGGTGGTGGCTCCGTAATGGTGTGGGGTGTTTTATCGTGGGATGGCTTGGGTCCTTTGGTCAAGGTAGACTATTCACTGACTAGCCAGCGCTATGTCCAGCTGCTTGCTGACCATCTGCAGCCCTTCATGGATTTCACATACCCTGACAACGATGGGTTTTTCCCAGGACGACAGTGCACCATGCCATCGGGCCATGATTGTTCGCGAATGGTTTGAGGAGCATTCGGGGCAATTCTAGTGCATGATATGGCCACCCCGGTCACCAGATGTGAATCCAATTGAACACATTTGGGATGTGTTCGAGAGGGCCATTCGTTCACGGGCTCCTGCACCTCAAACAACCGTGCAATTGTGGGAAGCTCTCCAGTCGTAATGGTTAGCAATGTCTTCAGATGCCTTCCACCGACTTGCGGAATCAATGCCACGTCGCGCTGTGGCACTTCGCCGGGTTAGAGGAAGTCCCGCACGTTATTAGATGCCTATCCCATGACTTTTGGCATGTGAGTGTATTTCTCTTGAAGTCACTATAAAAGGGCACAATATAAACAAACGATACAAGATATAAGTGTGAAAGCAGTGGATTGAAAAGAACCGGAGGCATCGAAAATCACAGGAAATGTGACGACATCACAGGAGGAAAGAAATATCAGGGCGAATACTCCTTCTTGTTAAAAGCGTAAAATATTTCCCCAAATTGTCAACAAATTTCGATTTCGTAACTACAGGAATAACCACACTATAAAAACCTATTCTTTCCCAAAATTAAGAAAGTTTAATCATAAATATAACATGTTACATTCATGATCAACTGCCCCACGCGACTTGATCAATAACAATAATGAAATCATGAAGCCGATCAATGACAATAATAAAAAATATCATTAATGAAAGAGACCTTTTCTTTGATAAAGATAAGAACACATAAAACCAAAGCTATATGGTGTGCCACATGAAAAGGAGACTTTCACCGTAGTGCCGTTCCATCTAATCGAAGTTGGTAAATATATTTGTCGATGGATGTAGCTTCATCCCGGCTCCCCACGTCCAAAGACAGCTCACTTTGCCATGAAAGTCGGAGAAGTGATGCTCAGTTTCTTTTTTGACGAAGAAGGACCCATACTCTTCGTCTGGCTAAAACGGGTGAAACAGTTAATGCTGGATGGTACTGCAACACGTTGCTGAAGCCGAAACGGGTCATCGAAAGCGCAGAGAGAAGCTCTCGAAATGGAAAGTACCGCTCCAGACAACGCTAAGCCACTTGTGGCCAAGAAAACACTATGCCTGCTGGAAACATTTCGATAAGAAGTCCTCAAACATCCTTCGTACAGCCACGACATCTCCCCATGTGACTCATATTTTCGGCCCCATAAAAAAATCATGTACAAGTACAGAACACCATGAAAAAAAGGATCCATATACAACCCATCATTCGCTTCTTTCGCTCTGAGATCAGCGCATTACTATCAAAGGGAATTATGGTAGGCATCATGCTAGACATTAACTGTACTTCAAATATTCTGTACTTAAAATATACTGTAATTAAAATATTAGTTAATTATAAACATATTCTCCTTTTGGACACACCTAAAGTAACTAAGTAATCAAATATTGCATTAAATTACAAAATTGCAAACTGACTGGCCTAATGAGACATTACTTTGATACAAATTGTCGCATGTGATAATGTATATGATTAAAAGTTTCGGAGAAATTGCATAAGTTATTTATATACATTTTACGTAGAAGCATAATCATACCCTTTTTATGATTATGGTAGAAGATAACAAGTTGATTTGTTTTTTGTATTCAATGTTTGCTTATTTTTTAAATTTCTAAAATAAAAACTTCCGAGCATCCGTATTTTCTGTTCAGTTAATAAAGACTTTATTTTGGGTTTAAGGTTTAATTAATTTCTGACATATTCAATAGGAGGGGGGGGGGGTGAAGGCTTAATTCAATTTTGCACAGACAGAATGCCATAGAGGTACGCGAGGAATATAAACAAAGCAGACTTTATAGGAGGAAAGATATCTCTGCTAATCAGTGTTTTTTAATTTTTTAAGCACTCCTTAATTCATGGTCTTTTAGTTGCTTGTGGATTTCAGTTTTTGTCGCCGTTTGATCAGAATCTTGACATCATGCTTGATACTGTTGTCGCTTCGTTCCCCCTGACATTCAGTATGCTTATACTTATTGTTCTTCGTATCAGTCATTCCCGAAGTTCTAGAGCTCTCATCACATCGCCGGTGTAATTCTGGAAATTTAAATGTGGTATCTGTAATCTTCTATACGGTCGTGTTCGCAGTAGTGACTGAACATTTGTGCTTGAATGTATTGATGCTGACACTGCGGCTGAGTACTTTCATAAAATTCTTCTTCAAATAATAGTGAAGCCATACAAGTTGGTCATACTAGTCAAAGGTCTAGCAGATATCTTGTGTGGTTTTCGTTGGACGTTAATATACTCGTCAAAGCCAAAAATCACATGTACAAGAAGCTTATGTCTTGTAATGACTCTGATCTTCGTGAAAAAAACACTCCTCATTACGTAAACACTGCAAAGATTTTCAGCGGCAGAACTTTTGTACTTACGTTGATACTACCGAAAACAACTGTAACCCCCCCCCCCCGAGTTAGTTCTGGAACTATGTTAACTTCAGAAAAAAAATAGATCGGCATACTTTTATAAGTATGGGGCCCCTTTGAAGGTCTTATCATTACTGTGGGATTGGATATTAATAATTGTTTTGCCCAGTATTTCAGTGAAACTGTTTCTACTTCATTTCCTTCCAATACTCCTCTCGGAAGGCAGTCTACCTTTTGTCCGCCTGTTGATAACCTCATCATAACTGAATTCACTGAGAGGGATGTTGCCTACAGAAATAACAGATTACGGACTAAGCCTTGCAATTCTCCAACAGAGGACCTGGCCTTTATTCTCAAAGGTCTTCGAGATGTCATTATGATTTCACTTAGGCATATCTTTAATTTGTATCTCAAGCTGGTCACTATCCTAAAAGATAAAAGAATGCTGTTGTAATTCCTATCTTTAAGGGTGGTTCTGCCAAACGGACTAACATTGCTAGCTATAGGCCGATTTCGATCTCTCCATCTACTGATAAAGTCTTTGACAATATCAACCACAAATATCTTCTGTAACATGCGTGTCAACATGGTTTCATTCCCCAGCATTCCGTTATCAGCAATCTTGTTTCTCTTACCATTCATGCTCATGATTCTCTTTAATACTGTCATCAGCTTAACGTGGTCTATTTAGATATGCGAAAGGCGTTCGACTCTGTCACTCATGAATTACTAATTGAAAAATTGCGTGCGAATGGGGTTGTTGGTCTCCTTAGGATGATGCGCCCCTTCCAGTTGGATCGAAAGTGTATTGTATCTATAAAACACCATTCTTCGTTTCTGTCCTAGGGCCTTTATTGCTGATCTCCTCGAGGTGATCAGAAATTCCCTTATATTGTTGTATGCCGATGATGTGAATCTTTTAGCAGCATTAGGAATAGTCTTGATGCTCATCTGGTTAAGAAAGACATTTATAGGTTCTGACATTGGTATGAGAAGAATGGTCTTGCAATTAATGCAGCCAACTGCACTGTTCTTACTGTGATAAAACGAGACCAA
This sequence comes from Rhysida immarginata, assembly GCA_023313115.1. Lineage (NCBI taxonomy): Eukaryota > Metazoa > Arthropoda > Chilopoda > Scolopendromorpha > Scolopendridae > Rhysida > Rhysida immarginata. Next base: position 384,877 of record JAHWFO010041017.1, read on the forward strand.
TTTTATTGAGTTCTCCTTCTCTATTTGTGGAAATGTGAAGGTCGCCAAGTCTGTGTCCATGATCTTGACATAATCATTGAGAACACGCTTTCATATAATTCCCACCTGACTGTTGGTATCATTCTGCGCAAAGGTAGTGCCCTTATACGTTTGTTCGGCTCTATGGCGGAGTCTGGTTTTAGCAATTTTGTCATACTGTTCTATCCTCAATTTTAGGTTTAAATTTGCAGTCTTACAAACTAGACAGATTGCAAAATGTCTTCCGCCGGTTTCTGAAGCGGAAATTCCCGAATTTTGATACAGCTTCAGATCTGTGGGCACTTTCAGACATTAAAATGAAAACCGATCTTGCCTTTCTTAAGAATGTTTTCACAGGAAGGTGGATGCTCCGAATCTTCTCGAATCCATATTCATCCGGTTACCATCCCATACTACGAGGAAGCCCGTGATGAAGCTTTGACCTCCTACTCGGGTGATTATAGGAAGACACGTGGCCACTTCCACTTACTGATTGGCAAGCGTAGTCACATGCCCAACGCAGTCAATCATCTTTAACCGTATCCTCTCTTTCTCAGCTTTTGTTCGATTTCCTAACAGTTAACATGTCTCAAAGAATGGTTTTGCAGAGAACAGTGAGAGAAATAATTGTAAATGTACATAGGTGTTTCGAAGAAGAGCGAATTAGTGGATTTTCAATAGATATCAGTTTAAAAATTAAATGCTTTTGTGAGAATTTTGCACAGGTAAAGGGTGACTTTGGGATGAGGTTAAGACAGAATCACTCAGTTTCCATGGCATTGGAAGTGATTGGCATGTGTCTTCCTACAATCACCCGAGTATAGTGAACTGAAGGAAGAATCTTATTGAAGAAACTCAAGGATGCAATATTCAGAATTCAAACCTATGTAAAGAGAATCCAGATGCCATACTTTTGTTTAAATAATTCCTTCGTCACTGTTACTGTCCCAGATTATTCCTATTGTTTGTATTTATTGTTTGTCTTTTATTGAATTCAATGTTTTGAATTTAATTCTTTTTAGCTTTGATATCTTGAAACTCTCGTTCTGTTCACTCGATATTGTAATTCCGTGTTAGCATGATTTAGCTGTGTGAACATAACAAATGAATTGGATTGAAATGAGAACCGTTGCTAGGTGGGGGAAAACTGCACTGGGAAATATTTGCCATTCATAAAAGTAGTCTATAATCACAATAAGAATTTATTTCAATATAATCCTCTCTTCCTTACATTTTTTCCTGTTTATAAAGAATTTTTATAAAAATTAATAACTTATCCTATAAAGTTATCTATTTGATTTTAAATGATATTTATGCCTCTTCAATATCATCAACATGAATAAAGAAAACTACGCCTATCACAATTACATGATTACCTTAATCCAGGGAGCAAGGCCTGAGTCCCAGTATCCATGAATGAGAACTTTTGTAGGTGATCGTGCTCTAAAGTTCGATAAGCGAATACTCTCTGTAGTTGTTTTTATTTGCTAAAAACAATGTTAATTATTAAAATATATATTTTCTTTAAATAAGTAAGTACTAAGCACATTTAACAATCACTTACTTGGCCTTCGGTGGGATTCATACGCGTATATAGGCGGAATATGATTGCCATCTTTTCAGGAGATTGAGGGAAAGGGTTGTAAGGTCTTAGTAAAGACTGAAATCTCCCATCGTTATAGATACAGCCATAGTCGCCGTAACAACGGTAGAGACCTATATTAAATGAAATAACGAAAAAATAACCCCGCATTACTCCGGGCATACGAGTAGATTAAAACTCGTGTTTCTTTAAAAAATTAAAACCTGAAAAAAGGTATCTAAAAAACCTTTTTGAAATTTTTAATTCCAATAATTATCTAATATGGTGCTCAGTTTGAATACAGAGGGTTGTTAGGGATCTAAGGTGACAATTTGCATATTTAAATGTGCGTTCATTTTACGTGAGCTATCACGTGGAGTATTGATATGGCAGGTATTAAAACAGTCAGTATTCGAACAGCGAACTAAAAACATTGAGTTATGTCACCTGACAGATATTGGGAGGGCTACATAACAGTCCTTTCCGACGTCAAATTGAGATATTCCGAAATTATGAAATCATTCCTAGATTCCAAGAAAGGGATATCAAATGTACTAAATAATATTGGCAAAACCAAAAGGGCGCCATTCCTGAGAATAAAAAGCAGGCCAATCCGACACCATCCACTAGCCGCACTCCTGATATTGTCCGGAAAGATCGGGCTCTACCAAGCCTCCTAGATAACAAGGCCCGGACACTGAGCTGATGACGTCACAAAGGAGGGAAGGAGAGTACCGAGAAAACAATACAAGGAGGAAAAAGAGTTCGTTAGCAAATTCAAGGAAAACATCGATAGACATTTTGAGTTTTTCGATTGTTGTAAAAATATTGGAGATCTTTTATATTGTTTCTAAAAATATTGTTAAGTTTTTAATAATATTTAAATTATTACATTTAATAAATAATTTTTTTATTGTAGTTGTTTTTAATTCTAGTTCAAGCATTACGCACTACAAATGTAGTGGACGAATGTTTCGCCTGTGAGAGTATCCTGAACTAGAGCTTAATGCTTGAGAAATACAAAGGATATAGGCTAGCTTCAAATTTGACTTATTACTATTTAAGTCTGAACATTTGTTTTATTTATAAATGTTAGTTGTATGCAAATAGCAGATATATCATTCAATATACTTATAGTTAGGCCTACTTCACTGGACCTAATTCTTCGATGTTTATTCAGTTTTACAGTCCTGGCCAGAACTCACCGAGCATTTGCATGTTATCGACATGGAAAGTGATTAATTTGAATGTATAGTGTAAGAAACATGTTCAGAAGGATAAAACATTAAAAAAAAGGAAAGTCGTTTGAATAAGAACGCAGTAATTTAAATAAACATTTCCAGTATGAAAACTTCCGTACGTTCCCCTCTTCAAAAATGTTATGACGAAAGAAAGACAACGTAAGGTACAAAAGATAAAGTGTTTAATATACTGTATATTCAGGTTGTATTGCTAATATTATCCCGTAATAGAAACATGCCATGAGTTACAGAACTATCACCATAGAAAATAAATACCATTCGGTTTCTCAAAGGACAAGGGCTGTCCCAGAGAGCAAATGCACGAAGGATGAATCGCTCCCAATGTGCAATTAAAAATGTACTAAGTCGAGGATCCGGTGGAACGATGTTAAAGCGAAATGGACGGAAACAAAAGTTCAGTAAACGCAGCATCCGACGCATTAAGAAACTCGCAACATCTGAGAAAATATCCTGCAATCAAATCAGACAACAGCTAACTGGAACTCTTATCAGGATCAACAGTGTCTCGTGTTTTGCAAGCGGATTCTAACATTGAATACGGAAAATTGAAGCGAAAACCACCATTAACGCAAGCTCACAAAGCTAAACTGTTACAGTTCGCAAAGCAACATTAGTTGTGGTATAGTCAGTGGTATTCAGTTATTTTTTCAGATAAGACGATGAGTAAAACTTATACTTGATAATAATGTAATTTAAGGTGCGTGTCATAATTATAAACACACTATCAAAATGTTACTTGAAAAAAAAACTGTTTGTTATATTTACATCAAATTAATGCGTAAACATCTCTAAGCATATTAGGATCATTTCAAACAGTTGAAAAGATTTTATGCAAATTATATATCAAGAAAAACAATGAATTACAAAAAAAATACAACAATCACTGTCTCATAATTATAAACACACTTGCTTAGTATCCAATAAATTTTCCTTATTTTACAAGAACTTTGTAAACACGTTTGGGTAATGAGTTTATTAAGGACTTCAGGGGCATCTGCTGGATGTTTTCCCAACTGGAAATGATTGCAGCTTGCAATTCAGCAGTAGAATTGTACTGCTTTCCACCTGCATACACTGCTCGAGCTAACATTGCCCAGACATTCTCCATGGGGTTCAAATCAGGTGATATTGCAGGCCAGTCCATCACCTGAACACCATTGTCCTGAGTTGTGTGAATTGGTGCATTGTCCTGTTGAAATTCAAAGAATGGACCTCCAATTACTTTTGCAAAATGCAACAAATTTTTTTCAAGTAAATTCTGGTAGGCAAGACCATTAAGTCTACCCTTGGGAAAGGCTAAATTTATTTTCCCATTGAAAGAAAAAGCTCCCCACACCATCACCGAGCCACCTCCTTGCTGTCGATTGGAGAATATCTTTTCTTCAGCTCTGATGTCATACCAGTAGTGTGTCCATCCATCAGGGCCATCCAAATTAAACTTTTTTTCATCACTAAAGATGACCTTTTGCCATTGGTGGCTCCAATGCATATGTTCTTCAGCCCATTCCAGCCGCTTCAGTTTGTGGCGCTCTGTTAGCTTTGGTTGGCATTTTTTTTTCTTGTACATAAGAGTATTTGATTCCTTCACAACACGGGCAACTGTGTCTTTTGAGACCCCAATGTTTGGATGACTTGCTACACTTCGCAGAGATGATGATCCTTGTTTTAATTCCTGGATAACTGCTCTTTTTTGCCGAGGTGTAAGTTTTTCTGGTCTCCCAGGTCGCTTTTTAGTGCATATCTTATTCCTAAATTAAGATAGTTGATCACAAATCTGGTAGAGCGGTTAAGGGCCTTAGCTATAGCCCTTAAAAAACTTCCAGACTCCTTCATTGTTGCTATCTGTCCCTTTTCATAATCAGTCAGCTTTGGGCCTCTTGGCATGGTGTTTTTTCTTTCAGGTAAGTTTTAGATCATTAAAAAGTAATTGATGGTGGCAGCCATTTGCAATTACCAGTTACTACATCTGTTGTTGATTTTTGTAATTATTCCAATTAATGATTTTAAAATTAAAGCAAGTGTGTTTATAATTATGAGACAGTGATTGTTGTATTTTTTTGTAATTCATTGTTTTTCTTGATACATAATTTGCATAAAATCTTTTCAACTGTTTGAAATGATCCTAATATGCTTAGAGATGTTTTCGCATTAATTTGATGTAAATATAACAAACAGGTTTTTTTTCAAGTAACATTTTGATAGTGTGTTTATAATTATGAGACGCACCTTATATTGTTATTTGAAAACGGACTACACGATTGTTTAATTTTGTCGATTCACATAGTTTCCCCTATGATGGTGACGCCATGGGATGTGATTCTGATCTCCGGTCAAAATGAATGGAATATCCTAACTATTGCCTGGTCGACGAGTCCCTTTAAACTTACCTGAGGGGGGATAACATTAAAGAAATGCAGCTCATGCGCAGACAGGTATCCGGTGGGAACCATTCCTGACTAACATTCCCCGGTCCAATCCTTCCTTTTCCGACCCCCCCCCCCTCCTTCCCGCTTGGCCCGTCGACCCATTGTGCCATTCGAATGGACAAGCGGGAACAGTCGAACCTGACACCCCGGCCTAGAAACATTATGAGAACCAACTTGCTTGTAGAACTTTGATACTGGCAACCAATCTCCCTTTACACTTACCTATCGAGGTCTATATCAGGAAATTGACAAAGGAAAATTAACTTTCCTGGGAGACCCATCACACACGCTTCCATTTTCTACGGAAAAGATCAAGAAGAAAGAATGATCCCCTGACCCCCCCCCCCCTTATGAGCGTGTGATAGTCTTCTGAATCGGATATACACAAGCGTCCAATAGGTTAAAAGACATGCATAAGTCTACACTCCCCATAATGCACATATTGTTAATTATCACTGTGATATAGAATTAACTGTTAATATGATATCCGTTTTATGAGAACATATAGGTTAACGAATTTGTTAAGTAAAGCAAGTTCTTAATTTCCGTATTTCTAGTGATTATATGAGTATTTAATTCCTAGTGATTTCATTTGTGTAACTGCCAAGGGGGTTACAATATATACATACGTAATTACACTCACTTTTATAGATATAGAAAAAATTAAAATTACGCATCGTGAAACCTGCTTTTTCATATGGAAGTTTGATTTAAGTACAGATTGGTCTATATTTATGGAGCTAATGGAACTATATATATAAATCAAGAACTGGTTGGCATTCTCTGAAACATGTTATGGGATAGGGTGTAAAATGTTTTAGACAAGTTACCAATTTAGAATCTCGATCAAAACTCACGATGAAAACCATTTTTTTTCAAGTTTAATTTCGTGCTTTCAATTTTTCGTGCTTTTAATTTCATTCATCTTTTTTTCACTAATGATCAATTTATTTTTAATCTTATTATGCAAAAAAACATAATTTTAAAAACAATTATTGGCCAATTTACGATTTTATTTCACTATTCTCTATTAATGCTATAAAAATATTTACCTGTCGTTTGTACAAGAAATTTAGATGATGCTTATCATTATTTTATAATATATGGCTCATTTCACGTCAGTTCAGGCAGGCATTGGCACTGATCTCTCGGATTTTAATGAAATTTGGTATATACAATTGCCCTAGGGAGTTGGTAATGAATGCCAATGCTTCATTTTTATGGAAGTTACGGACATTTAAAATTTTCGAAATTTGAGTGGGGGCCTTATCTTCGAAGTAACTTCGGTTGTATTTTACTTAGAAAGATGTGATTGGTGACATAAAAAAGCTCTTTAACTGTAGATTGTACATTAAATTTTTTAAAATTGTATTACGCCTGCGCAAATATTTAAATTTAATAAAACTATTTTATTTATGCAAATTTCTCAAAAGGTGGGTATTTTTTTTCGTTAAAAATTATTAATATCTTATCCATACTTTCATGAAAACAATACAAAAAACTCAAAACTTTGTTTTGCTCCGTTTTGAAGATATTAATTTTTAAAGATCGAGTCACAAGCTACAATCACATGGCTAGTCGAGCTTCAGTTCTTCAGATGGCTAAGAAATATAAATTTTGTGGTAATATCCGATTGTCTTAAACATTCTACAGCTGTTTTTTATTCCTTTCAATGTGAACTCCTTAAGTTTTAAAAGAAAATTCAATAAATGTAGAGAAGATATTAGGGTTGATCGAAAAGTAATGCCTCCATGGCTGTAACTTTTATATTTGTTAACCGATTTTCAAAATTCTTTTTGTATCTGATACTTACATTTGTCCTCTATGTAATGCACTATTCACTTTTCGACATTATCCCCATCCCTTTCCACGCATTGCACCAGCGTGTGACTACTCGGGTGAACCCGTCGGCGAGGAAGTCCGGGGTTGTTGTCGACACAAGGATTGAATGGTAGCTTTGGACAATCTTCTGCAGCACACTGTACGAGTTTCAAGTGCCTAGTACTTGACTCCCGCTGCTTGGAGCTCAAGCTTTAAAAATTAATATCTTCAAAACGAAGCAAAACATAGTTTTGAGTTTTTTGTATTGTTTTTATGAAAGTATGTGTAAGATATTAATAATTTTTTAACGAAAAAAAATACCCACCTTTTGAGATATTTGCATAAATAAAATATTATTATTAAATTCAAATATCTGCGCATGCGTATTACACTTTTAAAATCTTCATAGAGAATCTACAGTTAAAGAGCTTTCATATGTCACCAATCACATCTTTCTAAGTAAAATACAACCGAAGTTACAGTACTTCATAGATAAGGCCCCCACTCAAAATTCGAAAATTTTAAATGTCCGTAACTTCCATAACAATGAAAAAAATATAATAATATTTGGCATTCATTGCTAACTCTGTAGGGCAATTGTATATACCAAATTTCATTAAAATCCGAGAGGTCAATGCCAAAACTATAAAATTTCAGCCTGAATGACGTGGAATGACCCATATAAATTTTTATGATTGTAAAGGAGAATAAATTTTAAAGCACAGCACCGGAGATAAAGAGAAGTTAAGTAAAATTGAACCTTACCGGTAATATTTCGATGGCCGGTTACATTATTAGATGAAACGAAGACTGATTGCACGTTAAAAATGACGGGAATGACGACGAAGTAAACGAAATTGGTTAGGCGTGCCATTTCTAGCAACTTAGCTCATAAATTTGGAAATAAATAAACCGGTTGAATAAATAAGAATATACATTGTAGTTCTCTAAAAGAGTGGCACTCACTTGTCTCAACGTTCATTACAAAAAGCAAGGTCTCCAGTAAAATTTTAAATTTTGCCTTTGGCAATGAACCAGTAATACCTTATTCATATGGAAAAACGCTATAGATCCACAAAAGAATAAATAATAAACTAAATTACTTACTCAGCGTTGGATAACTGACTGACTAACAATTGATGTTAGACATTTGTGATGTTATTTAACATAACCTAATTAAAAGGAACTTAAAAAACAGAAATGAGACAGGAATTACATTCTTAAAAGAAGCATAATATATATAGTTGAATAAAATCTTGTAAACATTCCAAGGAGGAGCTTTAGCAGTGAAGCAGAAATACATTTATACGTTTATTAAAAATAAATTAATCCTCCCCGCTGCCTCCCGAGTAGGATAAAGCAAGCCATTTATTTTTACCCCTTCATCTGCACTTTTTACTTCTCCCCAAGTTTTTTAAATCAATAAATTGATTTTCTCGAACGTAATATGTAAAAAATGTAAAAACCTCGTAACTTCTTTCCTTTCTCATCATTTCCGAACGTATGATATATCACATGCCATACGTTGCCATAGTTCTAAGGACCAAGTGATTGCCACCCCCGCAAATCCGAACCCACTGGAACAATTGGCCCTAAACTTCATAGTAATGTAGATCTTGCCTAGAGGAATCTGGATACTGGATTTTACGCCTTTACATACCTAAATACCACATAGACATGTTGCCCTCTCTGAATCCCACCCCCGTAATTCCGACGCCCGTATATCATGTAAATTTTTTATGTAAATTTAAAAATGATTATCGGACTGAACCAATATTTTAAAGGGGGATGTAGAAAGGTGAAACATTTCATAAGGCACAAACAATTGGGAGAGTATTCTCATACAAAAGCTGAACAGACACTTTCGCTGGTTTGGTGACATTCAAAAAATAAGGTTCAGGTCACTTTTGCTTAAAAAATAAGTTTCCATTGTCACCAGAAAATGCATTAATATAAAATATTCCTTCAATTTTTATAGGAAAATGTCAAATCAAAGGGTACATCTCGATTTGAAGGTCCAGAAGGCAATTGCAAAAGCCGCTGAGGAGGGGAAATCGTCTAATAAATTTCTCATAGTATGAAATATCAATATCAATTTGTGTAATTTTTTTCTTACGCTTTAAATCTAAAAAGGTTGAGTTAAAAAATAATATTATTATAAGAATATTGGAAAATAAAAGTATTTCGCCGTTGTAATTGGCAGGAAAATAGACAAAGAATTCGAATATCATGAGATTGTCCTTATTTTGCTGCCAATTCCGACTGTCAGTATTTCATTTTTGTCATTTTTCATAAATATTCAGAATTTACTATAAATACAGAGTGGACCAGATTGATGTATACACTCTTTGAAACGTCATAGTTCAACAACGAAATGATATAGATGTATAAGATTTTATTGTGTACTAGAAGAGGTACCCGGCGTTGCCCGGGATAATTACACTTGCACAAACTTTTCCTTTCATTGTTGGTCATGAGATATATGTATATTGTTGGTTCATGCAGTGTGTTTGTGAATTGCGTGCTGATACCATTGTTGATACCTATTGTTGTACCAACTTTGCCTTGCATTGTTGGTCATGAGATATTTCTCATTAATATGCCTTGCCATAACCATGAATATCGATTTTTTTATCGATAATTATTATTTTTCCGAAATCTGAGGTAGACAGTGACCTTCCTCATGCTTTGAAGGTCATGTATGCGAAATTTCATCAAGATCGGAATAAAACTGTAGATTTGTATAAAAAACGTAGACACAGACCCACCCACAGACCCACAAACATCCTTCTTTATATATATAGAAGATATAGGGGATGATCCAGACGATGCTGGAAAAGCAGAGCAACACGTTCATTGTTGTTCATTTGTTTATAAACCAAAATGGCGGTGAGACTTTCATTCGATGAACGTAAGTGGATACTGAAGTGTTATTGGAAAATGGAGAATATTGTTGAGGTTCAACGACGTTGGAGGGTTGAATTTGGTGACACCGCCAACAACGGTAACAATAACAAAACTCCGAGACAAGTTTGAAGTCGAAGGAACTGTGAAAGATGTGTTGAAAGGTCGGTGCAGAACTTTAAAGAAGACGGTGTACGCCACACACCTATCTTTGGGGAACTTTAAAGAACACGGTGTACGCCAGAAACCCACAAACACTGACGGAATTAAGAGATCAGATTGAACCTTCCATCAATGATATCCCATTAGCTATAATCCAGTCGCTCTGTTCGACATCGGTATTGGAAGTGTACTCTGGCAGAAGGTGGACATTTTGAACATGTACGGGTTTAAGGAAGTGTAAAGGACAACTCTATGGTCATATACAACTTTATTTAAATCAAAAGCCTAACCTATTAATAACATCGTGGCATACTTAAAAAAAATTAATTCGAACTTTAAATGTGAGAAAAAACGAAAATAATGAGCGCGAGTTGAAATCGGGAGGCATCCATCTTGGGTGAGGCCGTGACATAGTCGGAGTCAAAGGTAGAAAAACAATGTAATCGGAATAACAAATGTAAACCGAAAACTAATGTAATATTCATTGTTTCCATCTTGGATTTTAACAATCAGTATTTTTTCATTTGTAGAAGGCTGGATTGTTGGTTAGGTGACTTTTCATTTGTTTAGGTGGTGTTGCTTAATCCGAAACCGCCTAGAGAGAAAGCCTGCTCACGAAAAAACCTTACATTGTTACATCACCTACAGTAGGGACAATTTCAGGATTATTCTTGGTTGAAATATTATTAACAATACCCTACCGTATATGATATAACAATGTATGTTTTCGCGCTCAGGCTTTGAGTAGAGGTGGTATTGCTTTTTCGCGTCAGGGCCTTTCTTACTATGGACAGGTGACTTTTCCAGACTTTTCGCGTCTGGGCTTGTCTTTTTCGTTGGCTTTCTTTGACTAAACTACGTCACTTCCGGAAGAAAATGGCCAGCGGAAGGAGAGTGCAAAAGCGCCGTTTTTCACTTTTCAAATCAGTTTCTTATATTGAAATTATGGACTAAATTTAAAAATTTCAACGGGAGTGTGTTATATTTTTATCAAAGAATGATATTCTGTAAAACTGATTTTTTGCGTAGAGTTGTGCTTTAAGGAATAAAATACAACAAACCTTATAGTTCGGTGCTAACTTATATTAGATCTCATTTCCTTGCTGAGTTATAACGTTGCAAAGAGTGTATACATCAATTTGGGACACCCTGTATATGACGTCATTAATGATTGTGACGTCATATACGCTTTTAACAAAGCCAACTAGAAAGACTACGCGCTTTTTCGTCGGCTACGCGCTTTTAAGGACTACTTAGATTGTGATCGTCATTTGCGCTTTATTTCGTGTTATTGTGACATCATTTAATCTTTAGGATTTCCTCCATCCTTCAGAAGGCAGTGTTATACCGGATGCTTGGCTTAATTGCATAATAAATATAAGAAGTGTTTTCTCCCATTCCTGCTAACACTCAATCAAAACCGAACAGCTTCACGACTTTTCCAGCCGACTGAAGACACACGCAAGAGGAATTCGAGGTAATCCATTGTTTTATCAATCACGAATTATTTGTTGTACTTCACGCAAAAAATTATTTAAAGCAAAACTCGATTGTTTCTAAACTGCCGTCTCACAAAATATTAAACTTATAGCGGCATTGTTCAAAACAGTAGCTACATTCAAAAACTCCGTGCTAGTCGTGTTAAGCGTGTCGTGTTAAGCTATAGCACGATCAGTGCTAGGTTAATTTTTGAATGTGCTCGTGTTGTCTGTGCTGTCGAACACGATTTGTGCTGCCACTTGAGTTGAGACGTGACCACCGAGAGAGACCGGTTGAGACCGATCAGGCAGAGTATTGTTACATCACCTACGATAGGATATTGTTGATCATATTTCTATCAATAATAAGCACGATATTGTCCCTACCGTAGGTGATGTAACAATGTATGATTTTTCCGTGAGCAGGCTTTCTCTCTAGGCGGTTCAGTTTTGTCTACCTGAAACAACAATGGAAATCAGCCAAATGAATCGGTCGTTAGCATCCAGTAAATCGTGTCCTAATCACGGTCTATAGATATTCATGGTCATCGAGCTTCGGTCATTTTTCATTGTTTCGAGAAGCTAAGGAAAACAGATCGCGCCGATAGTTACTGTCGATAGGGCGGCGCTGCAGGCGCAGTTGGGACGATTTTACATGCAGCGCCACTTTTCTATAGAGTTCCCGCCCTACCGGGAGCTAGAAACTTTAGCTTCATTTTAACAATGGAGCTGGATGACCATGAATATCTATAGACCGTGGTCCTAATTATCGTGATTACAATATTCCTGCCAGATGGAGATAGTGGAGCTATTAGCGATAGGCAGTTTACTTTCCATCCAATCTTCTCCGATTATCAAAAATAACTTTTCTGCTTTCCATAACCGATGTTCTTGAACAAATAGAGTTCCTTCTACACTAATTAATCATGGGATGACGGCGCAATTAATTCGTATAACTATAAAATATTCAGGGAAGCGACGTTTTTCCGCCATTACAGCTTTTCATGAGAGAGATGAGGAATGCCACAATGAGCATGCGCGCCAATG